>JAULKK010007890.1:0-10332 GCA_032355705.1 Rubia peregrina
CGGCGTTGACCACCGTTGACCGTCGTTGACCGGGAGGGTAATTTCGACTTTTCATTTTTTCTGAAATTTTATTTTTTTTCCCAAGGGGTGTAATGGTCATTTCCATCCAAAATTTGGTTTCCAGGGTTAATTTTGCACTTCCAGATTTTACAAGGTCATTTCTGCACTTTCAAACAACTTATAGAGTTAAAAACGCACTTCACTCTTATAAATATATAAATTATTGTGTGATATATTGCTGCATTCATCGTAACATATATATTTCAAATATATAACCTTTGTAATTTATTGTTATACATATTTTAATATATTAAAATTATAAAATCATCAATGAATAGTGTAAAAAGGAAGTAAGACACAATTAGAGGGACGGATAGTACATTTTATATGAAACTATAGCATCCACAACCATAACTTTTTTATAAAAAAAATCAATCATTCCAAGATGCTGAGAAAAGCGTCCAGCGGCGATTAAAATAAGTGGAATTGACATCTAACATAACTAGTCTCTAGCAATAACAAATCTATTGCAAGGATATTCAAATTACATGTCAATCAGATTGATCGTCTGCACTATTACAGATCAGAGATCCAATAAAAAAATATAACATCGCCCTCATGGATATTAACTAGCTTCCGCAAAAATTATGACCACTTGGCGAAGAGGAGAGTATCAACATCGATATCATTATGCCAAACAGGGATCTACAACAACCGTAACACAACTTGATCTTGATCCAAAACACGATCTATATTGTTTAAACTACAAACACCTTGAAAAACACAGATCGAAAATGAGACACCTAATAGAGAAATACAAACTAAATCACGAAAACACGATCTGTAAAACCAGATCGGACAAAATACATTGATATAAACAATTAGATTAAGTGTTCATCATGGACACATCAATCTAATCTATCAAATCGAAGAACAATACTAATGTATGGAAAGAAATCCACACTTATTCAATAACATACTCATTTAAAGCAAATCAATACAAAAAATTTACTATTTCCCATCTCCCATTGATGAAGAGATGGGGAAAAGAAGATGGAGAAAAAAAATTCAGAGGAAGAAGAAGAGAGTTGCGGCGGGCGTAGGGTTTTTTTAAACACCACAACCACAGCATCTTAATTGCTCTTTTCTTAATAAATTAAGGGAACTCTGTTTAATAGTGAACTATTATTGTTGGTCAATTTTTTATTTTGACTAAATAATATATGAATGTCACTTATCGTGAATGTTCTCATATAGTAGTAGATTCTCAGTAGAACGTGCATCCTCTAGAAAAACTCTGTATTAGTTTGTTCATGGTTAAGACTTACAACATTTCCAATGCTAAGAGGGTCGTGAATAAAAAAAGGAGACATTTGTTACCATTTTATTAGGTGTCAATATGACGTGGACATGAGAGCCCTGATTGAGAAGTTTTTTGAAATTTTGCACTCCAATTCAAGAACGTCAGTTAACATCACTTTAGTGTCAACAAAAATTATTTTCTATCAAAATTATTCAATAATAATTTTATATATAATTTATTTGATTTCCTTTATTTTAAATAAAATTAATATTTATTAATTGAATATTCTAATTTCACTTACAATTTAATTATCACTTTTATAAATAAATAATACTAAAATATTGAATATATGTTGAACTAACATTAAGAAATAACAATTCACACGAATCAAATTTAATGTAAAGTAAATTTACTTTTATGTTTCTATAGTATTATTAATTTTTAGATTATAATTTTAAAATATAGATTTTAATATTTTGAATCAATATAATATAATTAATTGAATAAAATTTGTTTATATTGTGAATCTAATAATACATTCCAATTGGAATCCAAATGTAACAGTTAAATTTGGAATTGTAAAATAATTAAAAGTTAAAATTTAAAATTTGGTGATTTGACAAACTGGCGGCTTCAATATGAGCGTAAGAATACAAAAGGTCTAATTGAGGCTCTCACTCCACGTGTCATCTACGTCAGATTGACCCCCTAAATTGACTCTTGCATTGGAGGTGGATTTTAAAATTTCAGAGCATCAATCATAGTACATGTCTTTTGATGTTTTCCAAAGAGAGGCTTACATTGGAGATGCGTGGCGCCTATTCTATGGTTATTTTTTAAAAAATTACCCCGTAATTTGAAGTTTCCTCTCTTCAATTGGCATACAATCTTCCATAATTTTCCAATATTATTAAATAGACTATCAATTGCAAATTTTGACTCATTACCTTAAAGAGCGACCAATTTTGTCAATTTATTAATCATGAATTAACTTTAAAATTTCAATGATGTCTTCCTCAAACAACATCATATTTTAGATAAGGAAAAATACAACTTACATATGACAGAATTGTATTTCCCGTAATCATCGTATGTATTATTGCCATAAAAATATAGAGTACAAAAGGAAAGCTAGGGCTAGTATAACTCTAACCTAGTCAACGCTCTATCTCTATCCAATTAAATCTCAATCAGATATATGATTTATTCTAACACCCCTTCCCCCTCAAGCGAAACGTCAGATGTTCGGTGATGCAAAACTTGGACCTGAAGAACTCGAAAAGTGGGCAAGAGAGTCCTTTGGTGAAGATATCAGCAATCTGAAGAGCTATTGAAACATGAGCCACATGCAGCTGGCTAGAAGCAACCAACTCTCGAACAAAGTGGTAGTCAATATCTATATGCTTCCCCCGCTTGTGAGCAACTGAATTCTGAGCCAGGAAAATGGTGCTAATGTTGTCTCATAACAGCGGTGAGTCTCCAGACAATGAGGCCAGTCAGCATCAGAATATCCTAACACCTCAGGAGAACTGGCAGAGCGGAAAGTGAGATCGAAATGAAGCGTTCCTCAAACATAACGAAGGATCCAAGTAACGGCAACAAAGTGGTCATCACGAGGATCCTGAAGAAACTGGATAACAGTGTTAACTGAGAAAGCCCAATCAGGATGAGCGATGGTCAGGTACTGGAGGGCGCTAACCAGAGAACGATACAACATCAGATTCCAAAATGGAGGAACTGTGCAACTGCGAGCTAGGTACAAATGAGGTAGACACTGGAGTAGTATCTGACATACCAGCACGAGTGAGAATATCCTGAGCATACTTAGCTTGTCTGAGAAGTATACCCAATGAAGTGGGCGATACGTCTAAGCCAAGAAAGTAAAGAAGTGCTCCTAAGTTCTTGATAGAGAACTCCCTATGTGCCCGATCAATGAACTGCAGAAGAAGCAATGATGACTCTCTAGAGAGAACAAAAAGAGACATGTCTGGAGAACTGCACTTGAATCCCAGCTGAGACAAGTAAGTGCCGAATCTCTGAAACTTGGCTCGAGGGGCTTGTTTAAGACCATAAATAGCCTTTCGCAAGCGACAAAATAATTCGGATGAAGTGGTTCCTTGTAGCCAACTGGTTGGGCCACATATACTGGAGCATCTAGAACACCGTTGAGGAAGGCATTCTTGACATCCAGTTGATGAGGTGGCCAGGAACGCATTGTGGAAATGGCAAGGACTCTCCAAAAAGTGGAGGCTTTAACCAAAGGACTGAAAGTGTGGTCAAAGTCAAATCCCAGAATCTGAGAAAACCCCTGTATGACAAGCCTAGCCAATAATGTTGACATCCGATGGGCGAGGAACTAGATCACATGTGTGCTGTCCACATAGAGCGATAATCTCACCATTCATAGCAGCAACCCAAGAAGGATTCATCTGTGCGGTAATTAGTGAGTTTCGACTGAGCAAGTAAAGAAGCAAGAAGGCCATGTGCAATAATGCCTAAATAGTCTCGATGCTATATAGTCCTAGTGGCTTATCTAGTGGCCATCAAATATGTGCGAGGCCGAAGAGGAGAGACCGATGGTGATGGAGACGCCGAGACTACTGGTGATGAGTCGGTCGAGATGGCCAGAGAGGGATCGATCGTGGTGATCGTATTTACCAGTGGAGAGACAGGCAGAGCTGGTTGTCCGGAGGCTGGTTGATCAGAATCTGTAGAGCAAATAGAGCAATATACATGGGCAGACTGATCAAGTGTTGGAGATAAATGACCATAATCACCATGAGCATCAAGAAATGCATAAACACCCAAAGTCGACAGAGAAGAACCAGTCACCGAGGCTGTGGTGGAGGTGAAAGGAAAAAAACTCTCGTCAAAACAAGCATTACGAGTGATGTACAGTGGAAGTGTTAAGACACCGGAAACCCTTATAATGGCAACTATATCCAATGAAAACACAAGGGATGCTTCTGGGAGAGAATTTATGGACAGCCATGGGACGAAAAAATGGAAATACTCTAAAACCAAAAGGACGGAAGTTCGAGTAAATCAGATCCCGTTGATAGAGAAGTCTGTAGGGAGATGCGCCCTGTAAAACTGAAGTGGGTAAACGATCAATCGTATAGACTGTATTAGCAAATGCATCATCACATCTAGAAAGCAGAAGATGCGAGTGAAAGAGCATCATGAGGCCCATTTCCACAACATGTCTGTGCTTACATTGCGCTCGCCCATTTTTCTCTGGAGTATACATGCACGACACCTGATGATGAATGCCTTTGGAGGCAAAGTGATACCGTAGACGCTTGTTGAGAAATTCTGTTCCGCCTTCACTTTGAAAAACCTTAATTTTTGACGTGAATTGATTCTCAACTAGTGCCTTAAACTGCAAATAGGTGTCAAAAAACTCAGTTTTTTTACAAAGAGGGAAAAACCAAGTGAAGTGAGAAAATTCATCGACAAATAATGCATAATAAGCAAACCCATTTGCAAATAAAACCAGGGATGGTCCCCACAAATCACAATGGACCAAATCACGGACTTGCGCATGTTTAGATTTCTCAACAAAAGCTAACCGCTATCCCTTCGCCATAACACAAGGGACACAAGTATGCAGTTTAGGTTACAAAGAGGAAATAGAAAGTAAACCAGACTTCTGCAAACTGGAAATGATCGTAGTTGGCACATGACCTAGTCGAGTGTGCTAAAGTTCGTAGGATGGCCGTCTTTCATTTTTCTTCAAAATAAACAAGTGTTGCATCCCCTTTGTCCAAAACGTACAGTCCTCCATCACTGTGGCCCCTGCTCACAATTCCCTTGGACACTTTGTTCTGAATCACAAAGTTGCGGTCATCAAAGGTAACAAATACATTCAAATCCCTGGTAAATTTACTAATAGACGGTAAATTCTTAGTAATCTTAGGCACACCCAGAAAGACAGATAAACATAAATTATCAAAAATCAGAGAATCACCAATGTGCGAAATATGAATAGAAGCACCATTACTAACGGAAACTTGAGAATTACCAGAATATGGAGTGACTCTCCCAAGGCCTGAAACTGAAGACGCCATATGACTGGTTGCGCCAGAGTCAATATACCAGTCTGAGGTACGATATGATCGATCTAACTGTAAAGAGGTCTAAAAACTTTCAACCAAATGAGTGGAGCTTAAACGACGAGTCTGCGCCTACGTTTTATAACATGTAGCGGCATAGTGAGGGTGATCACGACTAGAACTGGTCCCAACCGCGAACTGAGAAGATCTAGGAGTTGACCGGTCACCGTGGCATCCACCGTATCTGCTGTCTCTGGCGGCGCATACACCCCACGCTCCGCCGCCCCTGGCCAGCACGTGATCCCATGTGCGGCTGGGTGGGGTCTGACCACCTATAGAAAAAGGTACTGGCCTAGGTGCTGTACATAATGACCATGTAAATTCCTTTGAAATACCTCGTGGTTTTTGGAAAGAGATAAAACATCGACATAAATGGGCGTAGAGGAAGAATTTATCAACGAAGCAGAGAAATATTTGAACTCAGGACCAAGAGCAGTCAAGAATTTGACTATTTGATCATCATTATTAACTGGAGAACCCATAATAGACAACTGCTAAAAAAATGTTTAAATTTGAGATGGAGTTCATGGACTGTACCAGTTTTACAAATACCATGAGCGTCTACACGAAGGCGGAGAATGGTTGAAGTGCTACTATTTGTTAAGACGAAAGCAAGATGATCCAGGATTTCTTTAGAGGTTGAACAGCCCGGAATCTCAGTGAGTTCCTCCGGAGTGAGAGAGGACCCGGACAATTTTTTAGGCTTGAGAACATAACTAGCCTAACTTTTCCAAAGAAGATAATTGGTGGAGGTAAACTTGATCTGCATCATATGAAGCAGTGTGTTGTAAGACAATTTTTCTTTGGCTATTTGGATAGTCGAGAGAGACCAGGAACTGTGTCAAATGCGATCGGAAAGGGAAGGGAAGGGAGGAAAAAAATTACGTGAGAAGGAAGGGAGGGGTGCAATTTGGCGTTGGAAGAAAAGTGAAGAATTTTTTTTGGGCAGCCGACTTGTTTTAGGTTTTTGGATTATGCTTTGATAACATAACATAATTGTATTTCCCGTAATCATCAAATGTATTATTACCAAGAACATATAGAGTACAAAAGGGAAAGTTAATGCTAATATAACTCTTGTCTGGTCAACACTCTATCTCTATCCAATCAAATCTCAATCAGATATATATTTATTCTAACAACATAAGTTAAAATAAGTTTAAAATAGAATATTAAATTTATTTAAAAAATAAAAATATTATTTTGTACTATTATAAGTATATCAAGCATAACATTTGAACCGAATTTCCTGTCCAATATGTTGTGCTTGAAATTTCACTTGTCGTAAACAAAAGGAGTAACTAAATCACGCCACGTGCACATCTTACTAGCTTCCACTTTAATACCTATAATTCAATTTTAATTGTGGAAAAAAATAAAGAAAGAAAAACGCAATCCTTTATCTCCTTCCCGTCACCATCTCCTAGCATCACTACTCCATCCACCGGAAAATCAACCCCACCTGCCACTATCCGTACCTCACCGGAAATCTCTTCCTACACATGCCACCACCCTACCCTGTAACCCTCAACCCTTCTCATCAACCACATCTCCAAACAAGGCCGCCCCTCCTTGTCAACAACCCCCTGCGTCCTCCCTTATTCGTTGTAAAAAATCCCGACCCCGTGCGACTAGCAAGCGAAAATGCATGGGCGCTCGATTGCTCTAGCACCAACAACCGGTTGCGCTAGAGTGTCAACGCTCGATTCTCTTGAGTGTTCACACCGACACTCAGACGCTCATGTGGGCACTTCAATAGTGTAGAAAACTTTATTAAAGGCAGCGATAGAAGACAGTTTCATCATAACTGCCTTTAATCAAGGTCCGAAATAGGTTCCGAGTTTGAAATTCCCTCCCAAGACTTTTCATTTTAAAGGTGATTATAAATCTATTAAAGGTGGTTCTACCTTTAATTAGGGCCCAAAACAGGTTATGAGTTTGGAAGTGCTATCTCAGGTCACCCTTTTATTTCTAATTGTAGAACTCCATTTAATGGACTCACTTTTTGGCCCAACATGAAAACCCATGAACTTAGATTAAATTTCACCCTTCATTTTATGATCTCCCAAAAATATAAAAGGCATATGAGCCTGTTCGGACCTCACGCCGCCACCATCTCCTATTCCATGTTGCCACCTTCCTTCTTCCTCTACCCCCACGCATCTGTCGCACTGCATCCACCTCTCGCACCACCTCCACCTCTCGCACTACCACTGGAGAAGCCTTCCATCTCCGTGATGCTCTTGATGTTTGCCTCTTTCTCATGAATATATGCACCTTCGTCGTCTCCTTCGCATTGAAGTTCGCCTCAGTCGTTCTTCGTGAAGGTCTGTCGTTCGCTTGCTTCCGTCGGTCGCTCGCCTCCACCTCCGCCGATTGGATCCCCGATGTGTTACTTGCTTCTGCCGCTCATTCAACGCCTGAGAGGGTGAAGATCAATACCGCCAGTGAAGGTCCTTGCTATCGGAGATCGACGCCACGTTGCCCCTATGGAGATCGATCGAATGACATCGACGAGAAAGCCATATGCCAAAGATCCGTCTTCGCTATGTTCCTGTATTGTTGTTGCATTCTCTTTGTTGTTGTTGTTGTTCTTTTGTTGCTAAGACTTTTCTTCGCTGCCAGAAACCTTGCAATCTCAGAAACAGGTTCTGAACTCGAAACCTATTTTAGACCCTTTGATCGATTTTGATCAGAGGCAGAGAACACACTTGAAAAGTGCCTTCTCTGATTCGATATATCCACCTTTAATCGAGCCTTCTCCACTTGTGCTTGGAGCATCCACTTTGACACTTGATTCTCTCGATCGCCCACGCTGGCGAACCATCAACTACCACTGCTAATTGACCACTACCATTACCACCACGGGCTAACCACCATCACTGCCACCATCGTCCAGTCGATCACTGCCAAGCCACCGATATGATACCGTCATGACACCGCCACCACCTACCCCTCAACCTTTTCATTTACCAAAATATAAAGGGTATAAAAAGAATATAAATGCACTGCCACTAGTGGAGAAGAAGTGATTAAAGACACCTGAACCGCCATTGATTGAGATCTGAAAGAGGTTCCAAACTCGGAACTCTCTCCCAAGTCACCCCTTTCAATTTAAAGGGATTTTTTAATTAACTAAAGGCGGTTGTGCCTTTAATGGATGTCTTTGATTGGGACTTTTAGTTTACTATATAAATGAAAATCCAAAGCTTTAAATTTTTTCTCTACTTAGTTTTTTTTACAACACCCAACACCTTTCTCCTCATTAGGGTTTCTAAATCCTCTCCTTCCCTCTCCCTCATTAGAACTCCAGCCGCCTCCCTTCCCAATAAACCCAATCTCTACCTCTCTCTCACTGGATTAGCCAACCCCCGCCGCTGGAGATCAATTGCCACCGTCACGTTGGAGACGTCCGTGTTTGGAGATCGATTCCCCCTCTTGCCTTGGTTGCTCATCGATGCTCTCTTCTCGCCACTTACCACGCCACTGTAAATCAATCCCCCCACCGCTCCACGCGCCAAAGAAGACACCTCCGCCGCCACTCGCCGCGTCAAAGAAGACAGTTTCCCTGATGGTTTGATCTGTTTTACTCTGTTGTACTGTAGGTTTAGAATAATAAAAAGATTATTGAGTGTGTTGCTCTGTATCTAGAATCTCATCACTTGCATTGCTCTGTTTGTTGTCTGTTGTTGCTAATCTGCCGGAGAAGATCATGAGCTGTCAATAGAAGGCACATTTTAAACCTCCTTTAATCGAAATCGATCAAAGGCACAACCAGAGAAGACACTTTATATAACCGTCTTTAATGGGCATTTTTCACTAATGTGCATAAGATAGCAGAAGTAATCTGTAAATCAACTAAACAAAGCCGAAGCAACATAAAGTACTCCGAGATTTGGCAAAGTTAGGCCCTGTCCAGTTCAGCTGAAACGGGTATGAGTTGAGATGAGCTGAATTTATTAAGGTTGAGAAGAGCTGAGAAGAGTTGAGAAGAGCTGAGCTGAGATGATTGGAGCTGAGATGAATTGAGAAGAGCTGAGAAAGGTTGAGAAGAGCTGAGTTGAGATGATTGGAGCTGAGATGAATTGAGAAGAGGTGAGAAAAGTCGAGAAGAGCTGAGAAAATGTGAGATGAGATTATTGGAGCTGAAAAAATCTGAACTGGACAGGACCCAACTCCACTAAAATAGCCCTGCCCACCTCACGGAAAAGGATCCAAGGTGACTGCCACCCCCAAATATCCACAATCCTCACATAGAACTCATCCCCCAATTTCAAAACACCTACTACACATATTCTGCTCTTGGAAGAGCAAAGACATAAGACATAACATTTAAAGGCCTTTAGAAAATATTTTTCACATTAACACCACTGGTAATATCCCATGTCAAGATATAGCTACAATAGCACTAGTTAAGTATGCAAAATACCCCATAAAGAGGCTGTTACAATTACCTTAATATCGCAACATACCCCAAAATATTTATGTCCCTAACTAGACCAGAGATATGAAACACGACTTCTAGAAGTCATTAGAGAGCCTAGAGGCTAAGACCCTATTTGACCACCTTCCCTCTCGTGGATCTCCTCTAGTTTTCATCGCATATGTAAATACACTTTGTATCGTGTAGTACCAACAGCTCCCCATACACCACATATGCTTCACGTTATAAGACTTACGGTCAACAATTGTCCCACTATCTGAACGTTCTAGTTGCATACTCAGTAGGTAAACTCAGTACGCATAAGTGTCTAGGTCTTGTTTTAAACCCTCTACTTGTCGCTCTAAGCAGCAAGCGTGAGTCTTCCAATATCCTCAATAAAGCTAGGCATAGTACATACTCCCTCCGTCCCGCTATAAATTGCTGAATTGCTTTTTGGACACTATTCTGAATCAAAGTTTGACCGCATATTT
>JAULKK010007901.1:0-10332 GCA_032355705.1 Rubia peregrina
ACTATCTACTTAGTTGTATTTAGTAAGCAAAAGGGCTTAAAAATTACATCTTTGAGAGGTACGGCGACGACCTCCCACTACGAGGTATATTTATGTCTAACTTCATGTCCTTTTTGACGAGACCTTATTTCTGTATGCCTCCTCTCCACGGGATGTCGCTCTACCTCTCATTCGGAGCTATCTTCATTTACATATCCCTTTGCTGTATGGTTCTTTTCACCTAGCTCTCGTCCTGTATCACCCTATATTCAGTTACCTAGTGTGGTTTGTTCTGATTATGGCGCTCCAGCATTACCTCCAGCCGCTATGACCCTGATGCCTACTTCTGCGGCCCCGAGACCCATGATTTCGGCCATCACACCTTCACCCTCGCAGCACTTCTGCTCCAAATTCTCATGTCCTTGTCACTGATGCCCCCCTGAGTCAGCACCCGCTCGCTTGCATCAGATGACCACCAGAACGATGAATGGTTATCGACGCCCTCGATCATTCTATGATTATGAGGTATCTGGTTTTCTTACTGCATTAGTTGTTCAGAATGAGCCTTCGGATTATCGTGCAACTCTTCGTGATCCTTGTCAAATTTCAGCGATGGATGAGGAAATTAATGCACTTCACCACCAACATACTTGGGATTTGGTACGTCGTCTGCTAGATGAGAATGTTTTCGGCTCCAAGTGGGTTTATCTTCTCAAGTACCGACCCTATGGTACTATTGATCGATACAAGGCTGGTCTAGTTGTGCAGGATATCTCCTAGATTCTGGGTTTGATTTTGATCATACCTTCAGCCCTGTTGTGAAGGCGTCCACTATTTGTACTGTTCTTGCCACTGCCACCATGTATCGTTGGCCCTTGCACTAGCTGGATGTCAAGAACGCTTTCCTAAATGGTGTTCTTGATTCTCCTATCTACATGGCCCAATCTGTTGGCTACAAGGATGACACTTATCCTGATTACGTCTGTTGCCTGCAGAAAGCCATTTATGGCTTAAAACAGGCTCCTCGAGCTTGGTTTCATCGGTTCAGTACTTACCTATGCTAGCTTGGTTTTCTTTATAGCTCGACAAACACATCGTTGTTTGTTTTTTCTAGCAGACCTACTCTACTTTATCTCTTGGTTTATGTGGACGATATTATACTTATAGGAAATGACTCTTTCAACCATTTGTCAGTTCATTGCTCGAATTGATAAAGAGTTTTCCATTAAGGACTTGGGATATTTACATTATTTTCTTGGTTTGGAGGTCGAGTCTACTTCCTCAGGTTTGTTCTTGGGTCAGGCCAAGTATGCTCGTGATATTCTCCTTAGAACTGGGATGACTGATTCTACTATTGTTGCTACGTCGTTTCTTCCGCATTCTCAGCTTTATAGTAGTACCAGTGGGAAGTTTTCCAATCGCACTCTTTATCGGTCATTGGTTGGTGCTCTGCAGTATCTCACCATCACTCATCCGAATCTTGCTTTTGCGGTTAATTCCGTTAGTCAATATCTTCAGGATCCTAGGGATGATCACTCTACTACAGTTACTCGTATTCTCCGCTATGTTCGTGGGACTATGCACTTTTATTTGTCATTTCGCTCAGATCGCTCTTCCGAGGTGTTGGGCTATTTAGATGCAAATTGAACGCGTTGTCTCGAGACCCCTCATTTTACATATGGGCATGCCATCTTTTTGGGTGGCAACCTAGTATCTTGGAGTGCTAAGAAACAACCCATGGTTTCTCGTTCCAATTCTGAGTCTGAGTATCGTGTCTTGGTGAATACTGCGGCAGAAGTTGTATAGTTATCTCAGCTACTACGTGGTCTTCGATTCTCTCTCTCTGGTCCTCCACTTCTACTTTGTGATAACAACAGTGCCATCTTTCTAGCTCAAAAACCAGTTGCGCACAAGTGGGCAAAATACATTGACATTGATTATTACTTCGTTCGTGAGTTGGTTCCTTCGGGCAAGCTTTGTCTTCACCATGTTCCTACGTCTCTTCATCATGCAGACATCTTCACAAAAGGATTATCTCGCCCTTTTTTATTTTATTTTTTCAGGTCCAAAATTTGTGTTTCTGAGGATTCAAAGCTTCGCTTGAGGGGGGTTAGGATAGATGAGATCGGGGATTGAGATTTGATTGGGATATGATAGGATATGATAGATATTTATGTTCCTTTCAAAATTATTCTGGTAACCTATATAAACTGCACTGATCATCATAATAAAGCATCCAAACATTTAGTCTTTACTGTGATTATGCATTGGCTTCGCCATATTGGCACCGTCGGCGAAAGGGTTAAACCCTAGAAACGATGGGAAACAGTGGTGGAATCATGTAAAATTCAAAGAGAAAAGCAATTTCAACTCATACTAATTCATAAGTATAACTCATAATTAAAATGTATAAACACCAAATGTTGTAAAAAAAAGTTCAAGTGTAGATTCACCTTATTGATTGTCTCATAGTATTGTGAACATTTTCTAATCGAGCATGAACATTTATTTCCTAAATATTATTAGAAATATTTTACTGTTTAAGACCATTAAATTTATACCGTTTCACTCATTTATATTAAAAATTAGTATTGTATATACTTTTGATGCGGAAAATACATTGAAATCTTTAACAATTATATGCATCAAATGCGCATAAATTATGTGCTACATTTAAGCTATACTAATTTAGAAAGTACATGAAATAAGCATGGAGAAAAGTGACACCAATATTAATTTTTTTCAATTTCTATTTACGGTCAAGAAGAGTTGATTTTCCGTTTCTAGTTTCTATATGTAACTAGACAAGTCAAATTATATTTAGGATTTGAATTGGACAAGTCATATTTTGAGTATGTTTTATTTTCAATAATTTAATATATAACCCTCGCTCGTGTTTATTTGTAAGATGTACCATTTGAAGATATTTGGTCTGGTTTGAGAAACGTTCCAAAATTTGTAATTGGACTGACCTGTGTGGTAGTAAAACAAATTTCCTAGTCCTGGACAAGCAAACTTATGGTGAACCACGTTAAATCTGTGTACTTCTCTACCTTGTTATGACTTGAAAGCCTACCAAGGTCTACATTAATATGACATTGTCTTATTTTGCCCAAACTAATAAGTTTTGATTATTCAGTACGTCCCTAAAAGTCTCATACTAATTGAAATAGACATATACTTCATATTCAAAATGCCTTTTAAATATACCTTCCAGGTGGAACTTGTTTGTTACCAAATAGACCCTCCTTAAACTAAGGCCCACCCTTTGGGTTTGATAGATAGATAGATTGTGGTGTATTATGCCATTGGGGTAAGCCACCACCAATTTGAATTTTCTTTTGGTGCAATATAACTACTGACTCTAATACCACTTGTTAGGACACGAAACACCACTAAAACTTACATTGATATGATATGGTATGTTTTTGTCCTAACAAGCATGATTTGTTATTAGGCATTTTTCCAAAGAACTCTTACTAATTGGAACAGACATGTGATAAATCTTCAATACTGTACGAAATATGTTATCAAACATGGTCAAAGTATAATATTCTAAAATTCTTGTATATTTTTTTTTTTACAAAAAAGCTTGATGAAAGATGTAAGAAACTTATGTTCAGATATAATTGGTTAGCCAATCATTTAATTTCCCCCCAACAATTACACTTGTTTAACCAACACACTTATTTTAATAATATATCTATCATTCAAATATCAAATCCACTTAGTGAATTAACTATTTTAGACTTTTTTTATTGAACTGAAATTCTCCAAATTGTACTCAATTCAATTTATTACCATCAACTACTAAACTAAATGTGCATGAGTTTGAGTACGATGAATTTTTTTCTATTTATAAACTGATCAATCAACTCTTGTATTTATCTATTCATTCAGTGGGTTGAAATTAAAAGTGGGGTATAACAAAATAATATGAGCATTGCCTAATTTGATAATGATAAATTTTGATATTTAAATTTTGTTTAGATTTATATCAAACTTCAAGCGTCGGTCAGTCGATTACAGAACTACAAATCAACTTTATCTTTTAACGATCCTTTTATGTTTTGAAAATCATTTTCCATCTCTAAATATCCAAAAATAATTAGTGTCACAAAATCTTACTTTAATTTTATTGAAAAATCAATCATTCCAAAATGTTGAGAAAAATGCCCAGCGGTGATTACAATAAGTGGAATTGACATCCAACCTAACTAGGCTCTTGCAATAACCAATCTATTGCAAGAATATTCAAATTACATATCAACCAGACTAATGGTCTTTACCATTATATATCAGAGATCCAACAAAAAAATTGTAACATCTCCCTCGAGGATATTATCTCGCTTTTTGCAAAATTCATGACCACTTAGCGAAGAGGAGCGTATCAGCATCAATATCACTACACCAAAGAGGGATCCACATCATCTGTAACACCACTTGATTTTGATCCAAAAATCAATCTATATTGTCCAAACTGTAATCACCTTGAAAAACACAGATCGAGAACAGAACTCCTGATAGAGAAACGTAAACGAAATTACGAATACACGATATGTAAAACTATATCGAACAAAATACATTGACATGAACAATTAAATTGAATGATCATCATGAACACATCAATCTAATCTATCATGTCTAAGAACAATACTAATGTATGGAAATAAATCCACACTTATTCAATAACATAAACATCAAAAGAAAATTAATTGAAATAACTATTGTTTCCCCATCTCCCTATAATGGGAAGATGGGGAAAAGAAGATCAGAGAAGAAAAGTTTAGAGAAGGAGCATGGTGGCTTAGGGTTTTTGAGGGAGATATCTTACTTTAATTCCTAGTTTAGAAAAGTTGGCATTATATGAAAGAAAAGTAGATTTTACGTATCTTTTGTGTGGATAGTCCATGTTACATTTTAATTTGGCATGACACAAAAAAGATATGAATTTTAGTTATGTTTGGTGTGAATAGTCCATCTTACATTTAAATTAGGTGATACACAAAAAATTGCGGATCTTACGTAATTTTCGTGTGGATAGTCCATGTTCCTTTTAAATTTGGCGTTACCCAAAAAATACGGATCTTACATGAATTTGGTGCAAATAGTCCATTTTGATTTTTAATTTGGTGTTGCACAATATTTTGCAAAAAATTTGAGGAGTAAGTATTGTGGAAGCTCACTGTACAAGCAAATGGAGCTGAAGAAAGACCCCACTGAGCAATCGGTGGTGAAGAGATGGTGGCATACCTTGTCCAGCTTGTGAAGGGGATCGATGCGGCGGGTGAAGTTAATATCCTCCTCAGCCTAGACGATCCAAATATTTTCATTGAGAAAGCCTTGGTCGATGTATCCACCGGTCTCAGTGGGTCGGGATATGATCCCAACGACGGAGAGGAAGATGTTGAGGTAATAAAAAATTGATTTCATATTTTACATTAAACAAATTAATACAATTACATCTTCAATTTATAGGACCAACTAAATATTTATGTATTTCTAAAACTTACAAAATGGTGAGGTGGCCAGCTTGTTCATTAAGAACATTTAAGGAGAAAATGTGATGGTCGCGAAAGCCTTTCTACAAAAAGCACGAAATCGCAAAAAGACATCGTGTGGAGTAGCTCGCATCCCAGGTAAACTATCAAGATTGGAAGTATCTGATCACATACATAACTCTTTCTCTCACCAAAATTCTTTATTTATGATTTTACCTTCACTATTATGTATCATTCTAAATTCATCCAACAAGAAATAAATTATTGATAAAAGGTTCCTTGTTTATAATGAAGCAAAATTCTTGGGTCTCGCATTTGGCACACCACATGCATGTGAATTGGAGATAAATCAGATGTCCGGGTTCAGAAACAAGCTTGGGAACTTCCATTCGGTGACTTGGCTCTCGAATGCTCAAATAGATGTGTGGATGAGGTAAGTTTTACCATTTACATTCTAGTCGATTATTGTCTGATTTTGTTTGTCATCATTAATCATTGATATTCTTGTAAGAACCTTTGGGACAAAGTATACAACACTAACAATGAGCGCATCCTATTTTATTCATCGAGCATGGGAAGCTTGGTCAACAGTCCAGTGAATAGAAAAAAAAAATCACGCCATGCAGGATTTTTGATTTTGAGATCTATTTGGTTCCCTACGTTAGAATATAAGTCACAAATTCTATTTCTAATAAATTTTCTAACCTCTTTCTTGTAACACTATGATCATTGTAACTGAATCCTCATTTGTCCTAGTACAGATGAAGTTTTTACCCTTGACACAATGACCGGAGACACCAAACCCTACTATACAATTGACAACCAATTTATTTCCAGGTATTCAAATTATTTTCCTTTTATGTATTTATCTAGTCTAATTTGGTACATAAGCTATCAAATTTTTGATTTACAGGCTATCATGTAGATATTAAAGGGAGAAGGGGAAGATCGAACTACCTTCCAACTACACATGGAAAATCACCAACATTTATGTAAGTCATTCACTACATAACTTGCTTCTTTTAATTTGATTACTGAAAACATTGAAAATTGATCCTTTTATTTTCCAGTAGCGGCGCCATACCTGTTTGTGGGAACGTTGGTACTACATCATGTTGTTCATGAAAGAACTTATGCTGAAAGCAAACTCTACCATATTCTTGAGGTCAGTTGATAATTTACAAAATGAACCTTCATTTTCCTAACATGGTTAGTAATTGGACCTGATGCCGTGTGTGTTAAAATTGCAGGTGTTTTCGGAGAGACAAGAAGCATACCATGCCTACAAAATTCAACGTGTTGCCGAGAGATGATGTGAGACTCGAGTAGAGTTATATTCAAAGGAAACAAACACATCGACGAACCTCCAGGTTAAATAGGGTCAAATATTCTATTGATTTATTATGTGCGGTGTTTGATTGAAGATTGTTGATTATGCTTTCGTCTTTCTATAGTTTTTATTTAGGATTCCGACTTTCTTTGATGCAATATATATTTTTTCAAATCTACAAATAAATTAGTTGTTCTGCATTTCTTTCTTAACATTTCCCCGGATATCGATCTGAGATTGGTCAAGCAAATCAAAACAGCACATTGCAAATGAAAATGAACAATAGCACCGGTACAATCAATATACATTTGTTGCTTGAAACACAAGAACTAGTAGTACGTTCCTTGCCGGTGCTAGAAACATTAGAACTAGTAGTGTGTTCCGTACCGGTGCTAACAAATGATAAGCATCTGGTCATAAAAATGCAACCGGTGAATTAAAGTATATCCGCTTGGGAGAATAAGAACCGGTACTAATCATTATATCGTTGCTATAAATGCATTAGAACATCCATTACAAAGACGACACCGATAATGTTATTTACAGGTGCTGATTTTAAATAGCTATGGTACCAAATTTTATGCACATGCATGATATAATGGTGCTACTTCCATTTAGCACCGGTATGCTGAAAACTACGTTCCAACACCACCATACTTAGGCACTTGTATTCCAAGGGGTTGAAATACCAACACATTTAAGGAAAATTATCGGTGCCCATGTACCCCACTGTAGTGTTGTGTGAGCAATATTTTTAGATTGTAAAAACGCAGGACCAGGCAATATTTGTTTAATTATAGCTGCAAATAGCAGGTTCACCGAACTACCCATATTTGTGTAGAGGCTTGTGAGTGGAGCCACTAGACACATATTCCAAATATGTAGAGAGCCTATCACTGGTTAAACTTTTCATAATGATGATCCAAAATTCGGTATACATTAAAAACTCAAAGTAGAAATCCAGTTTAATGTATCTTCTTATTCACGCAACAAAATTATTCATAACAACAAATCATCTAAGCATCACTACTAGCAATCAAATTTATCACATAAACCCAGATCAGTGCCTACAAATCATTTACAAAATCTTGTTAATCCAAATACATTCTCACAAAAAATCATGAACAAAAAAAGAGAGAAAAAGACGCCGCTCTCGACTATACTAGAGAATTATGATGACCAAGAAGATAAAGCCTAAAAAAAGCTTCAGCCTTATGTTGAATAAGAAGTGAGAGAAAGAGAGAGAGAGTTTTGGAAAAAAGGAGCGATGGAGAGGAAGCTAGGGCTTTAATGAAGTTTTAAAGAAAAAGAGGGGTCACTTTTAAGTTTTCTAGAAAGGAATCATATTGGCATTAAATAGTGATAAATTTTAGTATATAGCTATATTAATAAATGGATAAATCATTTTTTTGAATTATTTATTGGTATACATAAGTTGATGTGGCTAGCTAACGTTGCTAAGTGTGAGGAGATATTTGGCTAAAAAGTTGCTCTAAAATAACCACAACTTTACTCTGAAAGTGTCAATATAACCTTGCAAAACGAGAAAGTTCCAAAATAACTCTAACTTTATGATGTATGTGCCAATCTAACCCTCGGGATTGTTGACTTCAATTATGTATGTGCCACTATTTGAGTAAGCTGAAAGCTCCGTGGTTGAAAAAAACCAATATCTGCTTGGTAGTTCGTTTAAAAATTCATGTTTTGCTACCGAAAAGAGTTTTACCGCGGTTGATTTATGACCCGAGTAATAATCTTATCGATGTTCTAAGTTTGACCAGCTGCATTCTCGGTAATAATTTATGTTTGAGTAAAGTGCTAAAATAACCTTATCTTTTGGCTGAAAGTGTCAATGTAACCCTGCAAAATGAGAAAGTGTCAAAATAATTCTAACTTATATTGATATATGTGCCAATATAACCTTGGGTTCCGTTTACTTCAATTGTCAACAGGATGTTTGGTTGGAATACAGTGAAATGACCATTTTACCCCTGAATAAAAAGATTTTTTTCTTCAAAAAAGACAGAAATTCCCTCATTTTTCTTCTTTCTTCCCCACCTTATTTCTCCTTTCTTTCTAATCTCTGCCTTCACCAGAGAATAAGTTTAAGGTACAGTGTCGAAGTGGTCATCGAATGCAGTTCAAACCTGTTGCTCTATATATCTTGTGCCCCTGACTTCCCAAATGAACTAATACGACATTCATGCTATAATAACCAAAACCAACCAATTTGGAATGATCAAATATCGGGTCAAATATTCTTCCAAACCAAACCGCCTTATACAATTATGTTCACAGGTAAATTTCCATGGTTTAGGGGCTTAAGAATCCAGGTAAATTTCTTTTTGTGTTAATTTGGAAGGGAAATTTTGGTGGATAATTTTTCCCTATTTGCACTGGCAATAGTGCCTATTGATAATATTAAGGAGGGTTTAAGCACGCAGCCAGTCGGGTCGTCGGATGAAATACGGTTGAGGATCGATCTGAATGACACAAACCTCGATGAAGACCGATTGAATGAAATACAATTGAGGTATCTTCGGTATTTGTAAGAAATTTCGTCAGCTAAGTGAATCCGTTCAAGAGCCGGTGTCTGGACTTCTTTGCTTCATGTTTTACTGTGTTTCTTTGTGCCCAGAATGAGATGGATCGGCAGCGCTTGTTGGTAGAATTTGAGTACTCTCCATCCCAACCCAAATTACAACTCAATCATTGCACCGTTTGAGAAACATGTTTAACCGTTAATATGTTTAATTACGCATAATTACAGTAAATAAAAAATTACTTTCTAGAAACTATTTGTTACAAAGAATTCAACAATATTGAATACGATAGTATTATTTCTCATATATCTATTTGAATATGCGGTCAAACTTTGATAGAGAATAGTGTCATAAAGTAAGTGGATAATATGGGTTGGGTCAGAGGGAGTAACAATGTTCGTAAAGCAATGTATGGTCACTGGTTAATTGCCTAACCCGTGGTGCAAGGTTCTACACAGGCATTCGCTTCCCAAGGTACCACAGAAACCTCTCTTACTTTTGTACTCAAATAGTGGAGGAGGAACTTGTAAGTATCCAGCTCAGAGAAAGTTTAGAAAGCAACAAATGAGAAGAGGAAGAGATGTCGGTTCTGTCTTCTGAATTGCTGATAAACTAGCCCTTTATTGGCACATAAACCAAGAACCGCAACTAATAATATAGAGCAGTTATGAGAATGTGGAGCAGTTCTTAGAACATGTTTGAAAATCAGTTTTGACTGACTAAAGATAGGAACGGTCATGGACCAATTAAAATTCGGAATCAGGTTGAAACCCAATCTTGACTGAAGGGTTAAAACTATTTTTTACCAAAAAAGTCCATTGAGAGCTGATGAAGTAGGGGCGATTTACACCATCCACTATGTGTCCCTTTCTTCGTCTTTTTTCTTCACACCAGCCTTGGTGATTCACCGAATCTGCCTCCTCGATGGGTAAGTCCAGTGGGAAGAAGAAGGTCAAAGGAAAGAGGGTCATATACGGTT
>JAULKK010007912.1:0-20223 GCA_032355705.1 Rubia peregrina
AAATGGTCATCTAAACCCTTTGTAATGTAAACCTAACTAAAACTAGCAATAAACCAAACAAAACATAATAAAAAATGTGTCAAATGAGTTGGTTAATGCATGCATAAAGGTGCATATCATTTCCTCCACATTTAAATCTTCACTCCTCCTTGAGTAAACAAAAACGAGCAAAGTTCCAAGAGGAAATTAGCATGCAAGGATAAGTTAACCAATACATTTAACTTATTCCCAAGCTACCCTTGTTCCCACAAACATGTAAGAATCTCACAATTCTCACTCTCCCCGAAGATGTTAAAGTAACCTATCCACCAAAATCAATCCAATAAAGGCAAAGTGTATGTGATAAGTGTGAAGCAAACTTACTCCGGTGAAAGAAGCCGTTAATGACAATCCAAGAGATGTTCAATTTCAAGTTTCCATTTTCTCTCAATTTATCTCATTTTTCCTAGGATCCCTTTTGAGTTTTAATCATAGGATTCACACATGTTGAGCTCGCCTCTTATATTTTTCCAAACCAGCCTCTCTTTTTTGCCTAAGTTTTTCAACCTAGTTCGGGCTTCCCTCTCATTTTACCTAGGTTTTTCAACCTATCTGCGATTTTTCCTTTTTTCCAAAGCTGGCATTTTGGGCTTCCAACTTAGCCGGGTTTATAAATAAATATATATATATTTTAAATTTTTTGTAGCACAAAATCTCCCAAAGATGGGCTTCATACAACATGATGATAAGTAAAAACAAAAGTACACCACTAAAAGTCTCCCAAGTCATCCCCAAAACAAAAATATAACACCCTAAAGACCAAAACACACCACCAAAGTGCATCCAAAACATCCCCAAACAAAATGACATAAAGAACACAAAGGAATCTCGAGATGAAAAACTCCTAAGTGCCTCACTACTCCCTCCCCCACACTTGAACCATACATTATCCCCAATGCAATGAAATGATACAAATCATAAGTGAGAAAGGGAAAAGTAGTGGCATTTACACTTGGGACTCCGAAGGATCCTCCCTCAAGCGCCTTGGCTCATGTTTCCTCCTCTTATCTTCATGTCTCATTTTTTGTCTCTCGATGGGAATAATGTCCTGAAAACCATTAAGGCTTGAGATATGGAATCTCTTAATCAATTTCTCAATTGCCTTCTCGGGTACATCCACTATCTCATCCACAATAGCGAGTTCATCCTTCACTTCTCGCTCAATGGAATCCAACCAAGCTCCCCAAACTCATATGGTACCCTCCATAGAGTCCAACTAAGTCCCAAACTCCTCTATATGCAAACTCATCCCTCCTACCTTGTGACTGGCCTCTTACACTATTTGGGCAGAACTCATGAGTTGATTCCCCAAAGTGCATAGTTAGTCAAGGAAGTCCACGGGTAGGTGACTGCTGGTAGGTGGTGCGCTTAATGGAATCTCACCATTCTCCTCCTCAACATCTATGTATGAGTTTGATAAGACTCTGTAGAAGACCTTCTCAAACCATAGATATGGTGCTAGAAACAAGTCCTCCAAAAGAGTGTGTTGGTTGATAACGGTACGCTCCGGTTGTGGAAGAACCATAAGCTGCAAACCGTAGCGCCACCGTACAACCAAATGAACCGGTCCTCCAAGGTAGTGGTAGCGATCATTGAATCCTATGCTAAATTTTCCATAGTGTACCTCGTCCCCGAATGACCTAAGTTTACCAATGCAAACAGAGAAGGAACTGGATATCCCAAGTGTTGGGCTAGAGGCATGACCATGCCTCTCATTGGTATCTTGCCACCTTTGTTGTGTTCTGCGGCTAAGCATTCCTCCATGAACTCCCCCACCAAATTGGGGTAGAATGTACCTTCTAGGGTCATCGCCCAAAGGATTTGGACATCCCGGATGGGGAACTATGAGATCTCTCTGTGGAAAAATACGGCCATGAAAAAGAGTCGCTAGACGTATTGCAAAGCTGGGAGGACTACTGTGGTACTCTTGCATAGATGTCTTCTTTCTGCGCCTAAAAGGATCCTCTAAAAATTGTTCAATGAAAAATGAAGACCTTGCCGATGTGTTCTTGGAACCTCTTCCCGTACTTCCACCCAAATGCTTGGGCTATCTCCCAATGCCATATAGTGTACTCCTTATCATCCAAGTGAAAATGGATGATCCTCCTCCTATAATTGTCCATTGCTTGCTTTAAGGTCTCCAGAAATCCAAATTCCACCTTATGTAAGTCTTGGAATGAGTGTCTAAGAAACCCTCTAGGCCTATTCGTCTTAGCAGATAAGTGATGGACTCGAGTAGATTTAGATCTGTCCAAGTCTTCTTACATGCAAATTTTGTCTCAAATATGGTCCTCTTTGGGAAATTCATGTACCTCCATCTGCAGGTCGCACTCCTAGAAATGTTGGTTAACCCCATGAACTCTTCAACGAAAAAGTCGGGGTTGAGAAAAAAGGGAAGTTTTTGGCTCTTGTCTCCCAACTTTGGCCGACTTCTTCCCTTTGTCACATCGGGAAGTTGTTCCTTTTTCAGCCTACTCTTTTTTTGAAGCCATTATATTACAACAAGAAGAAGATGGTAATGCAATAATATACAAAGACATGCATCAAGTATCATTAAAAAAAAGAACACTCTTTCTAAATAGCTTAGATATTCCAAACCATGTTGTTTCAACATAAAGGCATTCAATCAATAATAATTTTCCTAAATAACGTAGTTATGGAAATTCATATCAACTCATCAAGAGGGTCATGCAATCAAAAGTCACTACTCCTAAAAAACCACAACAAGGAAGATCATATCATCAAAGCACAAGAACATATACTTCCCACACACTTGATTCAATGCAAGATCATTCATATAACCCACATGCTTCCCCCAAAACACCTAAAAGTGTACAAAATCATCCTTCACATCACAACAAAACCATACTTAAGAAAGCAAGTAAACAAAAGGTTCAAAGGATTACCCAAAGTTTGAAGCTAAGAGATGAAAAAAATTCACACAAGAAGAAGAAAAATTGCCAATTGTTTTAAGAGAAAAAGCTTCAATTTTTTAGTTTCTCCAAAGTAAAGTGAGAGTGAGTGTTCTTGAGGGACTTGAATGAGAAAAATGATTCCTATGGGTAGGGGAATGTACTATTGACTCTTATTTTCAGCAATTCATGCTCTTCTAAAAGAGGGTGATTTAGGAGGGAGGTACAAAGGAGATAAGGATGACATAGGTGAAAATAGAAACTCTAGGGGAAAAAAGTACCACTTAATTAATGTCTAAGGGAGGTGGTGATGTTTATTATAGTAATATATACCTCAACAATGCTAGGGAATAAAAGATTTGCTGAATTAATGGGTAAAAAAATGTATGTTTTAGCTTAAAATTTCAATTTCTAAAAATTTGCATTTTGACCCACCTACAGCACAACACAAGACTGTAACATGATGGTGCCACATGAAATCTCGTGTTGAGGGAGCCTGGCATGATGTTGGCCAATGAACATGGCCTTGTTTTCCCTAAACCCTTTTTTTGCACCCATCAAGTTCTATTTCCTTTCAACTACAAATCATGAGACTCGATATTAACTTGACAATCAACAAGATTTTCACCCCAAGATCCTTTGTTATACACAAAAATCATGCAAAATCTATCTACCGGGGAAAAAGTAAAACAAAAGCAAGAAGGAGCACTGTAATTTTATTTTCATGCTCATGACTTTTTTTATAATGCTCTTTGATTAAAAATAACCCACTGTTGGGTCTCCAGAGT
This sequence comes from Rubia peregrina, assembly GCA_032355705.1. Classification (NCBI taxonomy): domain Eukaryota; kingdom Viridiplantae; phylum Streptophyta; class Magnoliopsida; order Gentianales; family Rubiaceae; genus Rubia; species Rubia peregrina. The sequence continues at coordinate 3,740 of JAULKK010007912.1, forward strand.
CTCCATCGGTGACTCCACCCACAATGATATCCTTGTGGAGAGGTCTGCACAAAGTGCCATCCTTACCTTCACGTATTTTGCTCGCCGTAGAGAATGAATGTTCATACCTAGCCAATGTTGAGCCCTTATCTATTTCCTCGGGTTTGGGAGATAGATAGGGATTTTTACATTCTCGCTATTCTCCAATAACCGTTGCATGTTAGTGATTAGAAAAACAATCCATGATAAAAATGTCATCACTAACATCATGCATAGCATAATTTTCATTAGCATGATCCTCACAATTGAAGCGCAAAGTATGATTTCACTCATTACTGTCATAATTATCAAGAATCTCATCTAGGCAATCATTCTCATTATCATCAAGAATCTCATCTACGCAATCATTCTAATTAATCATGCAAGAGTTTTCACATTGAGCGAGCTTATCACAGAAAGTTATGCCTTTGCACTTAAGAGAAGGAATAGGTGAATCATTCTTAGACTTGTAGATTTGTATTCACACCTTAATAATGTCATCCTCCAGGGTTAGTGTCCCTAAATGAACACATATCTTAGTCCTTTACATTTTTAGAAAAGGTCTCCCCAATAAAATTGAGGGTGCAGCACCACCGTGAACTACGTCAAGCTCATAGAAGTCTGCCAAAAACACTAAATGGCCTACTCTAACAATTACATCCTTAACTAAATCGCGAGGGATAGCTTGGGAGTGATCGGCTAATTGGACAATTACCCTAGTTTCCATAAACTCACCTATGTGTAGGTTATCATAAAGGCTAGAAGGGATAGCATTAATTGATGCTCCTAAGTCGATCATAGCATTTTCCACCAATTTTCCACATAAGAAAATAGGAATTAAAAACATCCCGCTGTCATCACATTTCTTATGCTAGTTCCTAAAATTTAGAGCAGCCACTCCCCCTATCTTTAATTGTCCCACCTATTCCTCTTCTTAGTACATGCACTTTTCAAGAATTTAGCATAATTGGGAATATGCTCAATAGAATCAAAAATTGGAATGCAAACCTCAACCTTCTTGAAGATTTTATGAATGTGCGCATCGTTGGTTGCCACATTTGGCCTTCCCAAAAGTGCACTAGTAAAAGGAAGTAGATGGTTCACCCTTGCCTCGGTGGTTGGAAGCTCTTTGACAGGCTCTTCCTCTACAACTGTATCATGCTCCTCCAACTTAGTCTTGTTGTTTTCCACCATCAAATCATCCTCTTGTAAGATTTTCTTCTCGGGCTCAGGCACCTCCTTCCGGCTCCTAATCTTCAATGTACTCACATTTCTTGGATTGACCTCAGGTGGGGAAGGGAGATTTCCGGATTCCTTGGCCTTAAGTGGACTCACCTAGGTGGCGAGTTGGCTAACTTGAATTTTGAGATTCATGATGCTCGAAAAAGTACTAGTGCCAAGATCTTTAATTTCTCTCCTTGTCTGCTCCGCGAACACATCTTGTTTCTTTGCCAATTGAGTTATAGCCTCCAAGATCTCTTTTCGATTCGACTTGTACAAATCAGTGTTGTTGGAAGGTGTTTACGTAGGGGTCGTAGGGGTCTTGAGAATTTTCGGGTGGTTAGGTTACTTTAGAATTTTCGGGGAATGTGAGAGTTGTGAGATTCTTACTTCTTTGGGGGAACTAGGGTAGCTTGGGAATAAGTCTAATGTATTGGCTACCTTTTCTTTGCATGCTAGATTTAATTTATATCTTTTCTCTTTTTGGTTTACTCGAGGACTAGTAAAGGTTTAAGTGTGGGGGGATAGATATGCCCTATTATGCATGCATTAGCCAGTGCATTTAATACATTTACTATATTTTGTTTACTTGATTGCTAGTTTTAGTTAGGTTTGCACAACAAAGGGTTTAGACGACTATTATTGGTTTTCTTGTCTAAATTCTGAGTTTTATAGACTTAATTGAAGCTAATAGACACTTTGTATTCATGGGCACCTAGATCTTTCTTTTTGATGTCATTAGTAGGTAGCTCATTCATGCTTTTTATCAAAAAAAATCTAGAAGGCCATCCGTGAGGGTGGTAGAACACATTTGAAGGTCATTTGCACGGATGGTAGAAGATATCGAAGGCCATTCACAAGGATGGTAGTAGATTAAAGGTCAAAAACCCCAAAGCATGGTAGTAGATGGAATTGGAACCAAGAAAGGAGGATTCGAAGTTCAAGAAGGTTAAGGAAGAAATGGATGGATCTTTGTCTGAGGTTGCACAGAGTTCTGGGAATAATCTTAGAAGAATCAGCCCTTTAGAATGGCACAATTGGATTCGTATTCTCAAGCACTATAAAATTGACTGCAAGAACTCCCAAATTGGATCAACGATTCACCAATAGTGGAGAAAAAAAGCTGGCCGACCGAACCAGCCACGACCAGCACGGACAGCACAAGACCAACACGTGGGCTAGGCATAGCACGTCCCGTTCCAAGCGATACTACCCTTGTCTGTAGTCTTTAACACTTTCTGTTCTACCCAACAAGAGTCATGCTAAGTACCAGCATGTACTGTAGCCGTTCTAGTCAGCTGTGCACCCCGGTCATCCTTTTACCCAAAAATTGGCTAAGTATGGGGTGTGCCACTCCGTTTTAAATGGCCAACACTGTTTCAAGTCACCAATGCCAAGACCAGCCAATGGGGTACGAAGAACGACACATCCCGTGCTGAGATATTGAGCAAAATGAGGTTCAAGGGACAGGGTGCGCTAAACGACATGGGGTGTGCATCAGAAGATAAAAATGGAGTGCCGGCTGACGACCCATGTCGATTGATACGGACTGTGTCGACACGAGAGAGTATGAACTGTGCCAAGGCCAACTGCCCATGCTGGCATGAGGCTACAACCCGTGCCATGGTTAACATGTCATGCCAACACAAAACTTCCCCGGCCAGCACGGGTCGAGCCAGACACTACCCTCCGTGCTGGTTGCGGCTGCTAGGGTTTTTGTCCATTTTGAGATATTTTAGGTCCAATACCCCACTGCTATATATGAACCTATGTCTATTATATTTTAAGTTTATGCTCATTTTTAGATCTCAAAAGTAGTTAGAGAGAGAGAATATTCTTCCTTCCAACTAGCTTCTTTTCTTTTCATCTTTTTATTTTCTTTTCCCCCAAAGTGTTAAATCCAATGAAATACTTGGGTTAAATTCTTAGGGAGTAGGGACTTACTTGGGGATAATATTTGTATTCATGTGTTAATTTTCATTTTGTGGGATATCTAGATATATCTATTTCTATGTGTTTTGTGATTATTATGTTGGTTTGTTCTTATAATTCTTGCGAAATACATGATTTTCACACTTTGTTAGTAAACACCTAAGTCTACTTTCATGTTTTTGAACTATTGCTACCCCCAGGGGAAGGAAACCTAGATGCACTTAGAGTGATGATAATAAAAAAAAGTGTTGATGTGTGCGCATAGTTTACCATTGTTAATTGTCACAATCGACCATGCCCTAGTTATCCGACTATGCATTTCAAAGTGTTGCGGGTATAGATAGACTAAGTAGAAAACTATGATCATCTTGTCAATCCTATAGCCATCGATAAGACGTCTACTTCATTTGCCTTTTTATGCCTAGGGGTAGTGCGTTCGTGGTGTTCCGACCGAGACTTAATTGCACGGGGGAGAATTAGACCTGTATAATAAGCCATTTCCATTGTTGCACTCTCCCAGTTATGGAGGCAAGGTTGATGGAAGATTTAATACATATACCTGTATGTAACCGATAGGGAGAAGTTTTGACCATTGTCTGCACCACCTGTTCTTGTATTTGATGAAATTGATGATTGAAATGACATTAATCATGTTACACAAATATTCCCCAAGTGTTAAATTAGATTGTTAATTCTTATGATCATTTACATGCTAGTAGATGTTTTTTGCAAACTCCCTCCAATGACTATTTTCACAACACTATTTATTCCTAATGTAGTCGGATTGATGACCCGATCACGGTTGTGTTTAGTTTATTAGATTCCTAACACCTCTGTCCGTACTTGCCACTATTTACCATTCTTGGTAGTATAGTTTTAGGAATAGGAGCAACATACAAATTTTATCTTTGACGGTCCCCTATCAGCTTAGTAGATCTTTCGTGAAAAGGTGTTTTTAATGACGCTTGGTAGGGGGCGGGTCAGGAGGACTATTGAAACCAAAGTTTTTTTTTCTAAAACACTTCGGGGCTCACTATTGATGGACAACAAGAAAAGTTCATATTTTTCCGCAAACTCACATTGAAAGTGCAACTGACCAGAATGCTAGCTCAGTATTAAAGGAATCAGTTCAATTTGACAGTCCATAACAAAATGAAGCAATAATGTGTGTGCTTGAAGCTCACATGGAAGATGGAACTAATCAGAATGGTTGCAGTACCAAACATAGACGTTCATACTTGGAAGACAAGTTTGAAATACAACAATATATGATAAATAATGGCACAAGTGACTCCTTTTACATGACAACCACTATTCCAATATCAACTGACATAGTGAAAATATGTTCACATTTCATTACCAAGAAAAGTATCAGATTACATTGGCTGGCAGGGGCTCATGCTTGTCTACAATAATTTGACAAGGAAAATCATACAACTCTGCCTCATTTTATCACAAATACTGCAAATATCTGCTAGTAAACATTCATCCTCACAAACTCTAAGAGAAATACTTATGGTTGTCACTTTCTCATCAATCAAGCTGGAAGAGCAGATAAGTACATATATATAGGCAATTAAGTGATGATATAACACATAATCATGAAGATCCGGCAAGGCACTTGGAAACAATAAGTAAACATTCATATACCAAAGAACAAATGAACTTGGGAAAACCCTCAGATCCCTAATTAAATAACCATTAGTCAGAGTCAAGAAAAAAATCTTAAACTATAAAATTAACAATTTCAAAACAAGTTCGATCAATAATCTTTACATTATATCAAACCATCAATAGAAGTGGTTCAATCAAGGAACAAAGTTTTGGGCAACTGATTTCAAAGATACAATCGCCAATGTTGACAGAGTTTGAGCGGTGATCATATCAAATAGGGTAAATCATACGGGTAGGAAAAACCCAAGGCTACAATCGATCAGTTCATATCGCCACCAGTCACCGAAGATCTGGAGGAGAAAGACAATCAGCTAGAAATCAGGAAGATAAACAGGTTTATTTCTCACGACCTAATTCTATACGACCTGCGTATTGTTAATTATAAAATAACTTAATAATGTATTAGAACCATCCGATTAAATTAATTAATGGTTCTGGTGATATGGTCTCACATAAGTAGGTGTCACCTAAGATAGTTTTTCTCACATGACTTCAATTATGTATATATGTATGTATATGTGTATATATGTATGTGTATATATATGTGTGTATGTATCCATTGTGAAAATACTTGTAACATGTGAATGTAAATCCATTATTGATTGTTCGTCTGCTAGCTTCCGTGTAATAAAATTCTTGCAACTCGATTCACTTTATAAATGGATGCTTAAATATTGGGTTGCAAATCTTCTTCCTGTCGAATACGTAACCCCTAGCTAGTTGTTATTTGAAATCTCCATGTTTCACCGAAGCGTCATATTGTTTTTCTTTTCAACTTTGCCATATCATCACATTCAATATCGATGTCGATGGAAAAATTAATGGTTTTCCATAACTTTTCGTTGTAAGCATCATCAACATGAGACCACAACTCATGCATGAATACATCTATCTTAGTTCCCACAATCATTCCTAGGTAATTAGACCACCAATTTCTATCCTCACCTATTTCATTCCTATCAAATTTCACGGGATATTTCATACCTTTATCCACAATGTCGTTAAATTTCTTGAAAATTTTCCGACCCTGACCTTGTCTATATTTGTCTATCCATTGATATCCCCTCTACTTTGGGCCGTTTCTTCCTGTCATGATTCACCACTACAAGACTTGTAAATAAATTTAATAATGACACTCTTCAATGACGGGGGGTAATATAATATATAAATTTCAAAAAATTTCAAGGACATATAAACCACTCTTAGGTTTTTAACATATGAAGTAACATACAAAATAAAAGTAATCTAGTGTTTAGGTAACACATCTCTACAACTTTACATGTCATCCATTGGGTTATACACAAAATAAATATCTATTGAAGTTGATTCTCACGTCTAGAAATTGATGTAAATCAAACATTTTATGTTATTTCCATAACAAATAACAACCATTAGTAAGCTACCACATTGGGTACACACAATAGACTTGGAAAAAAATTACATCTTCAACGTAACCACACAACCCTACATACATAGTCCACAATCTTAAACAAAATAGATAAAATATAGGAAAAAGTGCATTTATGCCCCCAGTTCTTGTGTTTGTACAGATATTCCCCCGAGTTTTTTTGAAGTACATTCATACCCCTGTCATGGTCTGAAAAATTATTCAATTTCGATCATTTCCGGATTTAATAGAAATGACCTTTTTAATTTTGGTCATTCCCGGATTCTGCGAAAACGTTCATTTCTTTTGAATCCAGGAATGAACGAAATTGACCAATCTTTAGATCACAACAAGGGTACGCATGCACTTTACAAAAACTTGTGAGTATATTTGCACATACACAAGAACTGGGGGGTATGAATGAGTTTATCCCTAAAATATATGACACATTGCAATGTTAAACACTCATTCAATAATAAATCCCAAGGGATGTACCATTGAAATTATAAATATGTCTAGTTAGAAAGATGAAATCTTACCACAATTTTGATTCATGGAATCCCCTCCCATGTGGACCTCTTCCTTTTCCCTTTGTTTCTCGTTTTGACCTCGATGGTGGTAGCGGATGTTTTTGGTGCTTGAAGTAATGGAGGTAAAAAGAAATGGGGATGATGAAATTTTGGTCTTAGAAGGTGGAGGGCACCATTTTCGGCAATGACTGCCCTTTCAAAGGTTTTTAGGTTTTTTAAATAAGTATGGCACATAATGGCATTCTCCTGCTAGTGTTGCGACATTGGTCAGTGCTTGAGACATGTCAATCGTTAGTATTTTAGGTCTTTTCACCTGTTAAAATTGGCCCAATAGGACCATTTTATATGAATGTACGTGTTGCACAAGTGTTGACTAAAACTAGGTGTACACGATGTTTGAACAATGTTGGTATTTCAAGTGGTTCAATGGCATATAATGAGTGTTTGTATGGACTAAATAGCCAATTCCATAATCATGTACGACGTCGCCAACAATTTGGGCTATACTCGGTATGTGAGAGAACCTTGCGATATCGGAAACTAGGGTTCAATAATCTAAATCGAGACAAAAAAATATCAGTTCCAGAAATTCATAGTGTTTCCATTTTAAGCCCACAAATAGTCAACCCTAATACAATAGTGAAGTTTTGACCCTTACCTATTTGATGGTTAAGATTGTTGAAGGTGATGAGACACTAAATGCATGTGTTTCCTAATGCATTTAGCATATATTTTATTAGCTTATGTATGGTAGATTGCTAGATTTAGGTAAGTTTACATGACTTGGAATTTAGATGGCCGTTGTTGATTTTCTTTTCTTAATCCCTCATTCTGTAGCTTACTTTAGATCTAATGGATACTATGTCCATACGAGCATCTAGATCTATTTTAGTGAGGTTTTATTTATAGATTTCTCGTAGGCACTTCTAGTTGTGTAGAAGGCCATTCGCAAAAAATGGCTGAAAATAGTAAAAGGCCATTGGTAAGGATGGTAGTAGACTGAAGGTCACGAGCTAAACATGTGGTAGTAAATGGATGCGCCAAAGAAAAGGAGTCAAGTGTGGAAAAACTGAAAAAGACATGGGCCGTGTACATTTACAAGGCCCGTAAAAAACCATGTGTTGAGGGGACTAATTCCCAACGCGGACCGTGTGCTTCTTCACGGCCCGCACGATCAAATATTGATGATCTAGGTCTCCAATCCACAGAACGCGAGCTTTTGTGTGGCCACACACTCAAAAGTAGAAGACGAAAGCTCTAGGCAGTAGTCTGCATGCTTTTGCATTGGGCGCGTGCTGATGTGCACCATTATGCATGTGTTAGCCAATGCATTTAACACATTTATTATAATCCTTTGTTTGGTTGATTGCTATTTTAAGTTAGGTTTACACGAAAAAAGATTTAGACAATCATTATTGGTTTTCTTGTCTTAATCCTACATTTTGTAGACTTAATTAGAGCTGATGGACATTTTGTATTCAAGGACACCTAGATCTTCCTCTTTGACCTTGTTTGTGGGTTTCTCCTGATTACTTTTTCATTTTCTTTTCTAGATGGCCATTTTTGTGGGTGGTAGTAGATATTTGAAGGCTATTCGTGAGGTGGTAGTAGATATTTGAAGGGTATTCACAAGGATGGTAGAAGATATTGAAGGTCATTTGCAAGGATGATAGTAAATTGAAGTCCACGGACTCCAATGCATGGTAGTAGATGGAACTGGTACCAATAAAGGCATATTCAAAGTTCAAGAAGGTCAAAGGAGAAATGCAGGGATCATTTTTCAAGGTTGCACGGAGTTCTGGGAAAATTCGAGAAAATTCGAGAAAATTCGCACTTGAAAGTGTCACCATTGGATTCTTCTTCTCGATTTCTATAGAATCGACTGCAAGAACTCCTAAATCGAACCAACTGTTCACATGTAGTGAAGCAAACAAGTGAGTCGGCCGAACGAGCCACGGTATGGACAGCACAAGGGCACTAAGAGGCCAAGCCTAGCACAACCCATACCAAGCGACACAACTTGTGTTAGTATGCCTCAACACAACCCGTTCTAACCAACATGGGTCGTGCTAATTCCAGCATGGACGGGGCTCGTTCCGGCTGGCCTTGCACTCCAAGTCACATTTTCACTTGAAAAATTGGCAAAATATCGGAACGAGACTTTCTCTTTTACATTGACCGTGGTTTCAAGTTACAAATGCCAAGAACAGCTCACTGGTTGTGAAGAATAATACGGGGCACACTGAGATACTGAGAAAAATGAGGCTCCAGTTGACGGAGCACGCCAAACAATGTGGGACGAGGATTAGAAAGTGAAAAAATGGAGTACCGACCAACGGCCTGCGTCAGCTGACATGAACCGTGCGGTCATGAGGGGAATGACCAATGCCAAGACCATTGGCCCACGCCAGCACGAGGCTACGACCTATGCCATAGCCAGCATGGTGTGCCACGCACCACCCCCAGGCCAGTTGCGGCTGCTAGGGTGCTTGGACCTGATCGCAATGCTGCAATACCTAGTTTGGATTGGGGTCTGTCAAGGCCAGTTACTGGCATAGTATGAACAAGTATGGCGAGAGTGGGCAACCTTGTCTTATCCCTTTGTTGGGAAAGAAAGGTGGAGAGATCTCTCCATTGAGCAGTACAAAATAAGAAATAGTAGAGCCATATTGATTGATCATGTATCTCCAATTTTGTGGGAAAATTCATTGCCAGTAGCACCTCATAAAGGAAACACCATGAAACTCGCTCATATGCTTTGTTCATGTCTAACTTGATAGCAGACGTAGAATTTTTTTTATTTCCTACTAAGTCAACCAGTTCAAGAGCTAACGTAACATTTTCCATGATAAATCTCCCTAGGATGAAGCCAGTTTGATTTTCAGAAATAATATTCCTGATCAACATTTTCAGTCTTTCTTGTAATGATTCGGCCACAATCTTATCGATAGTACTACAGAGACTTATGGGTCTAAAATCTTTGGCCAAAACAGGGTTTTTCACCTTTGGAATGAAAACAATCAATGTTCTATTCCTAACCTTATTTAGGAGCTGCCCTTACTAAAAGTCTCGTATGCAATCCATCAGTTGTCTTTTCACCAAATTCCAATTTTTCTGATTAAACCCTGGTGGAGAATCATCAATTCCAGGAGAACCCCAAGCTTTCATGCTTTTGATTGCGTTCCAAATTTCATTCTCTGAAAAAGGAGCTTGCGGTATTTGTACTTCCTCAGTCGATAACTTCTTAGTTATGCAACTGAGTACCTGTTGTTGGGTAAGGTGGAAATTATGCATGTAAGGGTAATTCTCTGTGGTTTCATATACTTGCTTGGTATGAGGCCGAGGATCCATATTTGGTTTTTAATTAAAAAAATTCTGCTTTCCATAGATGGTTTGTCGCCAATTTATGGTAGAAAGAAGAGTTGGAATCACCATGTTTATCCCTGTTGAGTCTCTCTTTTTGCTGCCAATAATCACATTGAAACTATGATAGTTTCAAGAGTTCTTGTTTGAGAGAGTATTCCCAATTTTTCATGTCCTCATTACTCTGATAGAATAAGGTAGTATTCAATTTAGCCTCCATCTAGTCCCCATTTTTTTATGATGATATGTGAGACAGCTGAATCCCTAGTCCAAAATTCTTCAATGCGCTGGATTTTAGCTGGCTTTACCAGTATTCCTTCTGAGTAAACAATCATTGGCCCATGATCAGAAACTGAGATTGGTAGATTTTGAACCACAACATTAGGGAAATAAGACAGCCAAATTGGAGTGACAAAAGTTTTATCCAGCCGTTCCCAAATTCTATTTTTTTCCATTTCTGTCATTCGACAAGGTATACCAAACTCCACAATTTTTGAGTTCCGAAAGCCCTAAAGAATTCAGCATATATCTAAGATGTTTTGCAACATCATCTCTGAAACTAGAACCACCACACTTGTCCAAATTTTACTAAATCTGATTCCAGTCTCCAGCACAACACCAAGGATAATTGAAATCATTCATATATGTTAAGGAATAGTATATTTACCAATAAGACTTGTAATTGTAATTAGATTAGAATACCTTTTCTAGTTTGGTATAGGTCTTTGTACTACTATATAATGTACCCCAGAGCATGAATACAAACATAACATTATTACCCTGTAAATATTCTTCAATGGTGGAATGTGGATCCCCACTAAAAAGCTTACGAATTGGTAAAATTGATATCATAAATATCAAGTTTGATGCGTCTTCTCAATTATCACTTATCAATCTCAAGTTATACTCATTCCGTATATCAATAAGTTGCATCGTAGGTTTGAGTGTTTGGATTTAAGTGAAGAAAATGAGTAGATAAAATTGAATGTAAAATGATAAATGTAGAATGAGTGGATGCAATTGAAAGAATATTACCAAAAATGATAAATGTGTCAATATAAAAGAAACAAAAAAAAATGGTTCAGTAATAGAGAAACAGTGAGAGTATTATGATTTTCTCATATTTGTCTAGATTACACTGGATAAAAATTTGGTGGATCTCGGGTCGAACGTTTTAACCTATTGTACAGTTTAGTTTGCTATCAAATATTCAAATGTAATTATAGAACGATACATATCTTCAATACCTCCAATAATATTCTATGTTTTAAAGTATTCAAGAATGATTTCAAATTGCTATTATTTCAAATTATGTACAACAATAAATTATATTTAAAAATAGATCATTTTAATATATGTGTTATAATGGATATAGCAAGATTTCATCCGATGATATTCATACTTATTTATCTACGAATTTTTTTATTCTAAATTACTTGATGAATAGTTACACAAGACATTGTTAGAGAGATAGTATTTGAGATAAACGTGAACTTGGAACTGTTAGAGTTAGAGAATCCAACATTGGTGGTTGACAATCATATAGCTCAATATATAAGATTATGAGTTACTCCTACATAGTACCAATTGGTTTTATGATAGGAGCCCATGATTCTAATATGTTTTCAAAGCCCAAGGTTGACCCGCTACCCCTTTCTGTCCACGTTTGTGCGATGATTCATACCGCTGCATGTGAGTGGACATATTATAGTTAGAGAATATCACATTGGTGGTTGACAGTCATATAACTCAATATATAAGATTATGAGTTACCCTGACATAATATTAATTAATTTTATGATAGAAACTCGTGATTATAATAGGAATGATGTATCTGAACGCTGCTAGAAAATGTGATGTAAAACACAAACGTTACCGAAGCATTGTACTCCGTATCTGTTGAGTGACCTTGGCTAGATTTGCAAATACTCGAATAGGCATTTAGCGACGATCAGTACACGTGCAAGTGTTAATGCAATATACTCTTCGGTTCAGCTATTTGTGGCACATTTTTTATTTTGAGATGTTCATTTTATTCTGACACTTTCTAATAATGACATAGTTTAAGGTAATTTTACCCACTTATTTAACTTTTTCATCTTTTCATTTAATTTCATCCACACAATTAATATATTCTAAAAATTTGTGCAAGAAATAGAAGTGTCACACTTAATTGAATAGAGTGAGTAGTTTTTTGAACATATCTTGCTACTAGAATCATGATATCTTGCTTGATTTGATATCTTGACTGATTAATTCTACTATTTTTAAATGTTGGTTTGTACTCCTTTCATCTCAACACATATTTACATTTTCACAGTCTTCAATGATCATGTTTGACCGTTAATATCTCTAGCCACATATGTCAATTTTGCATTAAAAAATTACATTTAGAAAATACTAGATAACCCCCGTGCCGATGCACGAAATAATGAATAAAAATGAAAAATATAATACAATTTATAAATTTGATAAGTAATAAAATTTTGTTATATGTGTATGAAAATTACATAAGGCGCAACATTTAAAATAAAAATATTTATTTATTAATATTATAAATATTTATTTTAAAAAATAACTCAACATAATTAATTACTTTAAATAGAAAATATTAACTATTGTATAGAATTACTTTATAATATATAAAATATAGTGATAAAAATATGAAATATCTGTTGGAGTCTTGTACCCAAGAGTAACATTTTTGTCATTGTCAAAAAATACACGCAATCACTAATTTTTTGCAAAGTTTTCACGGGTACACTCTTTCAGATTAATCACTCATCTAATCCAGGTCCCAAATATGTATATTAACTATTTCAGATGAAATTTAACCATCCCTATACATTGGTTTAAGACTTTTAGTAATTTGTGTTTAACCTGGATTGAAACCTTTAATTTAACAAACATGTATTTTGAATATAAGATGTGCCAATTGCTCTATCTATGGGTAGTTAGTATTGATACATCAGTAGTAGGCTTCACTTACTTGAGGACAATGTAGAATGTGAACATGCACAAGTCCCACATTCTATAGAAATAAACAAATGAAAAGCAACATAAGATGAATCCACAAAGAATGCTCCATGAATGTTAACTCAAGTACCTAAGAGTAGTAATTTAGCAGGAAATTGCCAAAAACCTTAAATTGCATCAAGACGACTGAATATGATTGATGTAAAGGGCGTGGATTAACATGGTACCTGCAGGCAATTCAGAGATGTAGAGTTTCTAACTCCATTTTGAAGGTATGTCAAATCCAGTCCTTCTTGCCTTTCCTCTCTGTACATGTTTCTTAATTCTTCCTTCAACTTGTTTACCTGCAAGCAAGATGGTCGAGTTTATACAACAATAGTATCAAAATCGTGAAATGCTACGCATGAGTTAAGAGGAAGAATGTTATGAATGTAGAACATTCATTCCGAGTCTATTACAAATGCACACAGAGAGAAGATCCAAACACCATTAACTGCGTGATGGCTATGCAAAGAATTTTTGTTTTATAAGATCAAGAGAAAATATGGAAACCATCACCTTAGCGAGTTTTTCCAGCAAGAATATCTTTAAGAACTTCAGATGCAGCAGAAGGAGAGGGATTAAGTCATAAGACACAAAAATTCAAATTCAGCGTATGAATGGCTAAAATCATAATGAACATGAAAAATAAATTCTATCCAACATCCAAAGGGCGGAATTGAATTCAAGTAGGAAAATTATTCAAACTCATGGACACTTGCATTAGCAACTGCCCCCCAATTTCTTAGAGTCAGAAATAAAAACATACTCTGTGACCTATCAGTAACGCACACAAGCAAAAACATCATTCACATGTTAGATTAATCGATATATTCACATCGGGATATCTTAAATAATTTTTCCAGACATGGAATGAATATTCTTCGAGGAAATGACAGGCTCTAGTATTGTCTGCTTTATGTGGGGGGAAAACTCTTTTAGAGGTGCTTCAATCAAAATACGTAAGTAAGGAACACAAATATACATAGGGTGGGTTCAATCAAAATCCCCCTCAATTACTTATCTTTTAGAGTTGCAATAGTTTCATTTTTCATAAGCCACATATAAAGAGTACCCATAACTCATGACTCAACCTCGTTTTATACAATCAAAATATGGATTAACCCCTGGCCATACCATGCATATCCAGGTGTGGAAAGAAGTCTAGTGGCTTTGAAGGTAAAAGTTGTTCATACATTTATGTCATACAGAGCTAGTGAAACAGATTCATTTAGATTCAAATACGTAAAAGAACACACTGACTCAGTGTTTTATACACTAAAGAAAATGAGTTGAAAGCCAATAATGTCATTCTCGAACCATTTTTCAAATCAAGAATATGGAAATATATAACATAATTCAAAAAGAGAAAATATAAAAACCATTACCTTAGCTTCATATGCAGGGGTTGGTAGATGTAGAAGCTGCTCACAAAGTGAAGATAGCTTCATATGCTGGGAGGGAGAATTTGTAGATTTAAAAAGTTGTGAAAAAAATAAGCAAAATCAATCTAAAAGGCAATGCAGATCTAGAAATTCGGACAAAGAATAAAACTCTACCTTCCTAACATCCAAAAACTATTGAGGCAACATGAAGAGAAGGAAATTACCCAAAGAATTTACTGGTAGAAAACAATTTAGGTGAAACATAGTATTCTGCTAAAGCTGTTAAAACATAGTATTCTGGAAGATATGACAATTAAATCTAGCTTAAGGCCACCAAATTTTACCAGCAAAATAAATTAACATGGAATAGACTGGCCAATATTTTTGAAGCCCTGGTCATACGTCAGACAAAATAAACAAAAAGCCATGAGTGGTTTTAAAAGGTCAACGACGTAGATATATTAAGCAGCTTGAAAGTGAATTCAGAGAACTTAGTTTACAATGAGGCTTTGTGGGTTTACCTGTTATAGTACAGATTCAAGGTATCAATGATCAATAAGGTATTTGGTACCTCTAATATATCCTTGCTATGAATCGACTTAGGGTTTACCTGTACTCGAACCATCATAGTTCACTAAGGGAGATCGATTTAACTGGCTTTGAAAGAGTCTGAAATGATACAAAACTCAAATACATTATCACACAATCACAATTTGAAATGCAAAAGCCAAATAGAAAATACTTAAATCACATACACTCAGCCTCTTGATAACCGGTTCCATTCCGAGTCTACGGAAACGAAGAGTAGAAAAAATTTGGATCAGCCACTGAGACAAATCATCAAACATGTTTGCATAATACTGAGACAAACATCAAACATCACACAATCTCACCAAAATATGAACAAAAAAAATGAGGCCCCTCTCGCTCTACCGGAGATTCTGGGGAGCAAGAAGATAAACCCTTAAATGTTTCGGCCTTGAGTTAGGAGCAGCAGAGAGGGAGAGGGAGCTTTGGAAAAAGGAGCAATGGAGAGTTTTGAAATAAGAAACGTCAGAGAGATAGGAGAAGTTGTAAAGAAGATGGGTAGTTTTAAGTTTCCCAGAAATTAAACATTCTTTATAGTTTTAAATGTATCATTATAAAATTAATATTTATAGAAGGTTATGTGGCAAGTTGATTTGACAAGTTTTGAGAGTGCCACGTGTCAAAAAACTGCTGCTTTAGTTATAAAATATAGATAATGCGGGATTGGATTGATTGATAGTAAAAGAATAACAAGTGTGATATTTCTTTAGGAAATATACAAATATAACCATATTTAATGGAGAAAGTGCAGATATAATTCTGAAATAATTTAGTGCAAAAATAACTCTAATTATTTTACATAAGTGCAAATAAAACCCTAAATACCATATTCAGGCATTGACCAGCTATTTTCGGCCATTGACTGATTGAAAATGACCAAAATTCCCTTTTGGGCCAAATATGAAAATTCATTTCCCATCTTATCCCTACTCTTCTTCTTCATCATCATACACCTCATTCACCCATCGGTCACCACCACCAAGCCACCACCTCTGGCCACCAATCCCGCCAGCTGCTTTATCACCTTCGCCACCGCCGCCACTCCGGGATTATTCCCCCCCCCCTCTCTAAAAAAACCCACCCCTCTATTCTTCTTTAGAAAAACCCATAGACCTGGGTAAAGTTTCCGACCACACTGAAGATGGCCATCCGCTCGTGTACAGTGGTGAGGCGTCAGAAGCATGACGTCAAGATGGGTTAAAATGATGACGTCGAGATGGGTCACTATGTTGGCGTTTAGATAAGTCACTACGCCAACGTCGAGATAGGTAACAATGGAGACGACGAGTTTTGTCACAGCCCACACAACCCTAACCTCCCTCCGTCACCTCACCCCCGCCCGCTGGCCCCCCAGCCTGGTTTCCCCAACCG
>JAULKK010007913.1:0-10332 GCA_032355705.1 Rubia peregrina
GACCCATTTGGAGCCAACAATGTTAGTATTCGAAGGTCGAGGCACTAATTCCCAAGTGTGCTGGCCACGAACAACCACCATCTCGTCATCCATGGCAGAAACCCAACCCGTATCCTGAAGAGCAGTGCGATAATCCGTGGGCTCAGACTGAGCAAGTAGAGCAGCAGTAAGACCATGAGGGATAATGCCTGAATAATCCTTGCGCTGAATAGCACCAGTAGCCGACCTAGTAGTCATCCGATGAGTGTGAAGCCTAGGTGGAGAGACTGGAAGAGCAGTCGCGACCGTCGAAGTGTCTGGCGAAGGGGCTGGTGAGGTGGTCGGTGAACCGGGTAGACTGCTCGGAGAACCAGGTGAGCTAGTCAATGGAAACATAGGTAAAGGAGAATACATAGTAGCGGCCACTGGATGGTCTGATTCGGCAGAACAGATATAATGTAGTGTCGTAGTAGGTGAGAATGATAGCATCGATGAGCCAGGAGGGCTGGCAACCGAAGTGACAGGCCGAGTAGGAAGAGACGCCACTGTGGAAGAAGTAGGGATATGAGCTGCTGTATCACAGGGATCCAAAAAAGTAGAGACATCTAGAGAAGATGGAGGTACTAAAACAGAACCATCAGCATAAGGGAAGAAAGTGTCGTCAAACCGAGCATTTCTGGTAACATATATCTTTCCATATGTAGGATCCAAACATCGATATCCCTTGTACTGGGATTCATACCCAAGAAAAATACAGGTAAAACTGTGAGGAGTGAGTTTGTGAGCTGCATAAGAACGAAGATAAGGGTACACACGATAACCAAATGCATGGAAGTTTATGCATAGAGGAACCCTGCCATTGATAACTTCATATGGTGATCGTCCGCCAATGACAGGGGTCGGGAATCGATTTATAGTATAAGCAGCTGCAGAAAAAATGTGAGGCCAGTGAGAAAGAGGGACATGCGAGTGGTATAACATAGATAAACCTATCTCAGTAATGTGGCGATGCTTGCGCTCGGTCCGATTATTCTGCTCAAGAGTATAAGAGCAAGAAATCTGATGGTGAATGCCATTTGTCTCAAAGTGAGAGCGTAAGCGACCATTTACGAACTTAGTCCCCCCATCACTCTGAAACACCTTAATGGTGAAAGAGAACTGATTCTCAACAAAGGCCTAAAATTGGCGATAAACATCCCAACAATCAGATTTGCGGCGCAGTGGGTAAAACCATGAGAGTTTGAATTGATCATCAAGAGAAATTGCTTAGTAGGAGAAACCATCAGCAGATAAAATAGGAGAGAGACTCCATAAATCCCAATGAACTAGATCAAGTACCTTACCAGCACGTAATCATTTGAATGAAAAGATAATCGCTTTCCTTCACCCTTTTCACGCATATCACAAAGGGTGGGTTTGGGTAAAATCGATGAGACAGATAAGGATCTAAAAGTAGGTGAAATAATGGAATATGGAACATGACCAAGTCTAGCATACCAAGTTTCAAAAGATGCACACGGCTTATTGGATTCCACAGTAGATAGTAAACAAGATGCGTCATAGCTTAAAACATAAAGCTTATCTTCAATATGACCATGACCCAAGGTTTCCCTTGTGATTTTATGTCGAATAATAAATGTGCTCTCATCAAAGCAAACAACGCAGTTTAAATCCCAAGTTAATTTTCTAATTGAAAGAAAATTTTAATGATATCAGGCACAATAAGCACATCATAAAGAGACAAAGAGTTAAAAATCCAAGAATCACCAATATGAATAATAGGGAGTTGAGAACCATCACCAACAATGATGGGGTCAGAACCATCTTAAGGTGTGTCATGATCAACAACATTGGGAGATGATGCCATGTGTTTTGTAGCTCCAGAGTCTACAATTCACTTGGAGACATAGTGCTTAAATTCTGATAGACCACCAAAATGATCCATACTGTAAAGTGGCAAAGCAAAAATACGGTTTCGGAGCACGCAATGCAAACAGAAAATAAAATATTGGAGCAAGATGAAACGCTCGTCCCACAGACTATAAGGGGAGCTAAAGTTTTGTGCACAATGTGTTGGCCCGGAATATTTTTTTGCCAACAATGAATGATGATGGGGTCAGAACCATCATAAGGTGTGACATGATAAACTGCCAACATTTTTGGCCGATTTGATATTAAAAACTTTTCATATTAGTTTAGGATGAAGATGTGAAAATTTATAATCTCAGCTAATTTCTTGAATTTGGTGAATAAAACCTTTTTTATTACATGAAAAAATATATCCCGTTATTTTCATGCAATTCATGTATTGAAGCAACGAACAATGCTAATAATAAATCAAAGACAGGTGGTGTTAATGAATGGTAATATTATGTAAATATTAAATGCAATTGGATTAGATATCTTTTCTTTTTTCTATATAGGTCTTTGTATCTCTATATAATGTACCCAATATCATGAATACAATCATAACATTTACACACTTATTTTCTATATGGTATTATAGATAAAATCCTGAAACCTCGTAAATCCTAAACCTTAAATTTCCCGCTGCTTCTTTCCATGGGCCACTGTCATCTGACGACCACACGTATTACCAAAGCGTCGATGTTCTTGCTGCCGCTTAATGTTCAATGATTGGCTCCGCTTTCCTCCAAGCTTCCACCACCAGTCGATGTTAACGACCCGGCATGCGCCACCACTATTGATTCACGCACTTCCCATCTGTATCCGACTTGCTGCCTGATTTTAAGATCTCTGTTTGCCGTTGCAGTCGCCATTATCAGTTCCTGACCTCGTACGCACGTCACATGTGATTCATGTGTCACCACCATAAGTCACGCACTGCTACCTCGTCATCTTCTTACCACCAATTCGATTCAATATGCTATACTACTCTATTCTAATATGCTTCGATGTATACCTCTAAATTTAAATATGTTATTTGGCGTTTCCCTCAGGCACCGTTCACCGGCGCCATCGCCTTACTGTCACGACCTGCGGCTGCAGCCTTCGGCTCCCCTTCCCGATATGATTTTAGCCCTACTCTGCTGACAACCAATGGAATACAACCCTTAATTTATTTAATCAGTTACATTACCTTTCTGACTGTGGGTCAGTAAACCTACTTTACCTTGGATTCTCGATTCAGGAGCCCCATATCACATGACTGGTGACAAAAGTTCTCTTATTGACATTACTGCTGCTACTAATTCTGTTTATGTTCTACTGCCTGATAAATCTGTGTCGTCTACCACCTATTATGGTTCTATATGTTTTGGAGATACTACTCTTACTCATGTGCTATACATACCTACTCTGCGATGCCATTTATTATCATGCTCTAAATTGTTATCTACCTTAAAATGTTTAGCTTTGTTTATTAAAAATAATTGCATTGTGCAGAAAATCAGTACGTGGATTGTGATTGTCATGAGTGAACAGCAGGGATGGTTTATTGTCTTTGTCTGCTGGATGTGCGTGTTCAGTCACATATCATGGAGTCAGTAATGACAGATGCTTCAGTTTCTGTATCTTCATTTGATTTATGGCATAAACATCTTGGCATCCATCCTCCACGGTCTTGTCTTCTATTCCTACTCTTGATTTTAGCACTAATAATACTTTTGTTCCTTGCTCTGTTTTTTCATAGAGCAAAAAGACTAGGCACGACTTTCCTTTGAGTTCTTCAAATGATAGTTCTTTCTTTGAATTAGTACATTGTGATGTTTGGGGACCTTTTCACCATCTTCTAGTGGTGCATTTTATTTTTAAACTATAGTTTATGATTATTCCCGAGCTATTTGGGTTTATTTATTAGTGGCTAAGTCATATGTAGCTTCTAGATTTATAGAGTTTTGTGCTTTGATCAAGAATCGGTTTGGGCACTCCATTTGTTGTGGCCGGGCTGATCAAACTTTTCTGAATCCAGTATCATTTTTTAGACTTTCATGGTTGATACACCACAATAAAATAGACGTGTAGAGCGTAAGCATTGTCATTTGTTAAATGTGGCTCGTGCTGTGCGCTTTCAAGCCAATCTGCTGATTGATTTTTAGGAAGAATGTGTTCCCACTGATGCTTATTTGATTAACCAGACACCTACGATGCAACTTAATGGATGTACACCATTTGAGTTACTTTATGGCCGCACTCCAAACTACAAGTTTTTTTCGAGTTTTTGGTTGCTTGTGTTACGCCTCATACATTCCCAGATTTTGTGACAAGTTTGCTCCAAGAAGTCGACGATGCATTTTTCTTGGGTATCCTACTGGCAAGAAAGGTTATCACATCTATGATTTGGAATCAAACACCTTCTTCAACAATCGAGATGTTGATTTTTATGAAGACTGGTTTAAATTTACTGTGTTATCCGTACTTATTCAGCCTGCACAATAACAAACTGATACTTGGTTTGATGTCTCTCTGTCATTAGCTCTATAGGTGACACCTAGCAGCACCGCCACTTTGCCGCTAGTATCACCTCCACCACCGGTGGATTCTGACTTCCCACCAGATCAACCTTCGCCTCCTGTGGCTAAGGATGCCGATCGCCGCCATCTTGTATTGCAGCTAGCTCTGCCGGCAGTGACCGTGCCTCCTAATTTCACTGTAGCCTCCCCGTATGACTTCACTGTGGCCACACCATCCTACACTACAGCGGCACCGCCGCCTGATTACATCACTCCCTTACCTAACTCGCTGCTAGTCACTTCCTCGGCGCTTTCGTCTACGACCGATCTACCTTCTTTTCATTAGAGTACTCGTGATCACCGACCTCATGCTTACCTAAATGATTATGTTTGCTCCATGATTGTTGTTATAATCCCCCTACGATAACTCCTGCATTATCACTATCCTCAGGTGTTCTCTATCCTTTAACTGATTATGTAAATTACGATGAATTTTCTAGTACGCACATTAAGATTTTGGGTGCAATAACTTCTAGTGCAGATCCTACCACTTACTTTGAGGCATTGAAGCATGCTTATTGGTGTGATGTTATGGCTGATGAGATTAATGCTTTTGAGCGCAATGAGACTTGGACGTTGGCTTCTCTTCCTCTAGATAAAACTACAATTGGATGTAAATAGGTTTATTGTACCAAGTCCAAATCTGATGGTACTATTGAACATCACAAAGCTCAACTGGTAGTTCTTGGAAATCATCATATTGAAGGAATTGATTATACTGAGACATTTGCTCCTGTTGTAAAGATGAATTCGGTTGGCATGTTCTTGTCTGTTGCAGGCATTTGTGGTTGGGACTTCATTAAATGGATGTGCATAACGCTTTTGTACATGTTGATCTTCATGATTAGGTCTTTATGTATCCTTCTCCTGGTTATCATGAGCTTCCAGGACAGGTATATCACCTTTAAAAATCTCTATATGGTCTACGGCAAGCTCCTCGCAATTGGTGAGCCAAATTAGCTCAGGCTTTACGCGCATTTGGGTTTTTTCAGAATAAGGCAGATTACTCTCTTTTTTCTTTCTCTTGTGGCTCGATTTCTATGTATGTGCTTGTCTATGTGGATTACTTGGTAATTGCTAGTAGTTCTTCGTCGCTCATCTCTGAATTCAAGAAATATTTGAGCTCTTGTTTCCACATGAAAGCTCTTAGTAAACTTAAGTACTTATTGGGTATAGAATTGCTATAAGACTGAATGGGAAGTGTCTCTCACAACAGAAATATGCCCTTGACATTTTATCTGATACTGGTTTATCGGCTTCTAAACCAACTGATTTTCCTATAGAGCAACAACACGATCTTGACTGCGTTTGGTTACCCTGATTAGGCAGCATGTTCAGCGTTCTCTTCCTAGATTTTTTGTGATGATAGGGGATTCTTTTGTTTCATGGAAGACTAAGAAGGAACCTACAGTTCCTCATTCTTCTGTTAAAGTGGAGTATCATGCAATGGCTATTACTTTTTGTGAGTTATTATGAATTAAGTCTTTGCTTCAGGACTTAGGCGTTGTGAATTCTGCCCCATGCGACAGTTTCGCGACAGTCAGTCCGCTCTTCATATTGCAGAAAATTCCAGTTTCCATGAATGTACGAAGCACATAGAGGTTGATTGTCATTTCATCTATGATCTTGTATAGTCTAGCACCATTGTTAGTCATCATATCCGCACTTCTGATCAACTTGTGGACTTGTTCACTAAAACTCTCGGACGTGCTCAGTTTCATTCATTACTTAGAAAGTTGGGCATTTATGATCCCCATGCTCCAACTTGAGTATGAGTATTAAAGAATAGTAATATTATGTGAATATTACATGTAATTATATTATATTCCTTTTCCTTTTCCGTATAGGTCTTTGTACCTCTATATAATGTACCCCAGATCATGAATACAATCACAACACTTATACCCTTTTTTACAGGTTGAATAGGGAGAAAATCTGAACTCATATTCTTTCTTTTACGCATCTAGTAGTATAAGCCAGTCACATATTTGATATTCTAAAAACATTTACTCTCCCCTCTCTAGCGTAACCCTAATGACAACTCTAGAGGGGTTATAGACATTACAAACGGCTTAATCCAACGATCATCTCAACCCCAATCCCACAACCCACCACCCCTACCGCAGTACCCTTGTTACCCCTTATTTTTTTTGTCGGGTATAATAAAGAGAATTTGCCCGTTTAGTGTCAAGTTTTCGGTCATATCTGCCCTTCAGGTCATGAAAGTTTTTCGGTTAGTTTGGTGACACCTTGCGGTGGAGTTAGACTGGGGCCTTCCTATGGATGTGAAGTTTCCCTGTGATGGAGCTTCTACTTTCCATCGTCAGATCCCTATTCAGAGATGAGTATCCTGGCTATGGAGGTAGGTATCGACAGCTCATGCGATGGCATGAAGTCTGGCGTACCGAGACCAAAGGTAGCAAGAAGATCCAGCAGTGGTCTCTTGCGGCGGCCAAGTACTCCAGCGGCAGCAAGAGCCTTCTGGCGACCCCTGGAGGCGGTGATCTTTGGTGCCATCTCCTCCAGTGTATAATCCGGAGCTTCCTGCAGCGACAGAGAACTCCAGCGCCGACCCGATCAACAGATGTAGTCTCTTGCAAAGTCAACTTCGGTGTCTCCTGTAACAACCGAGAACTTGAGCAGCAGAGATAGGCCTCCGGCAACCCGAGACTAGAGAGGTGGAAGGAATATCTGTCATCCTTGACTTCACACCTAAAACCTGGATCAGATATACTTTTTTCCTTGTCTACTCAGATCTTATCTAGCCAACTCAGATCCAATAGTGGCCAAGTCGATTTAACTCAGAAATGAGTCAAGAACAGGTTAACTCAGCCCCGTATGGTCCAAATCGGGTCAGTCAACAGCTAAGTCTTACTCATGTAGCAGTAAAGTTACGAGGGGTAATTCTCCACTTTTTTTAAAAGGAAAATATACAAATATAACCCTATATAATTGAGAAAGTGTAAATATAACCCTAAGATAATTTTTAGTGCAGATATAACCCTAACTACTTTGCATAAGTGCAAATATAACCCTAAAGACTATATTCTGGCATTAACTGGCCATTTCCAGCTATTGATCGATTGGAAATGACCAAAATGCCCTTTCAGCCTAATCTAAAAATTGAAAGAAAAAATGACCCTTTCTCTTTGAATAGCCACCACCTTCGTCACCACCTTCATCGTTGTCGCCATTGCTCTACCACCGCCAAGTTTCCTCCGCCCCACCACCACCCCCACTCATCCCCACCAAAAACACCACTTTCCACCCCCGCCTCGACCACCATCCACCCCAACAACATCAGCACCGCCATTATTTCCAGTGTCTCCGTCACCACCTTCCAACCCCTTCAACCATGCTTGCCTCTCCAGCCATTCCCGCTTCCGCCACCCCTTTCCAACCTCCTCACGACCATCCCTTCCAACAACCCCACCGAGAAAGAGAAAGAAATGGGTAGTGGAACGTACCCTAATTTTCATTTTTTATTTTTATTTTGTTTTTCAGAGGGGTAAAATAGTCTTTTCACTATAATCCACCTCAAATTTCTGGAAAGGTTATATTGCACATAAACTAACTGTTTAGGGTTATATTTGTGTTTTCAATTATCACAGGGTTATATGTGCACTTTCGTGAATTATGGAAGGTTATATATGCACTTTGCACTTTTTAAAATACTTTTTAATTTCTTTTTTCAGGTGGGAGGTTTTTAAATTATTTCAGTTATTTATTTATTTTCCTTTTTTCACCATTATTGGGGTAGTGGATCAAACTAGGTCTTTTTGTTGGAATATTTAGTCGCGATTGTTCTATGCCAACCCTAGGTTTTTTCAACATCTCTTTTTTCTTGATTAAATCTAGTTGGCTTCTGAACTGGACTAGTCTATATGTTGGTATAGGAGAAATCCTTGTCAAGGTAGTTATAACAACTTACCATTGGCGATGTCGATTATAGTTTAAAGACCAGATTTGTAGACCAAGCAAGTTTTAAAAAAATTGATTCATCACCTTGCATGTGTCGTGTTAGAGACTTTCGTACTTTCTCCTGAGTTCAATTACATTTACAAAAGATTTTGGGAACCAAATTGACCGGAGTCATTCCTACTTTCTATAAAGGACTTTAATTTGATGGAGATGAACCAGATCTTTCACTTTTGGAGCTGTTCACTTTTTTTGGTTGCTTTAGATTCAGTAGTACAATATTTTGGAAACTTTGGGAGAAAGTGACTGATATTTGAATACTGTGGTCAGTTACTCTAGTGGTTCATGCCAAAATGCTTGGAAGTGTACGTAGTATTTGACCATTTATCTTAGGATGTACCCCCTTTCAGTTTCTATTTGTCTATACATAAAGGATACAAATTTATAATTTGATATTTATTGCCTTTATGATACCCCTTTTGGGGCAACATCTATAAGGTTTGAAGCAACTTAATGTAAGCTTTCGGGAAGTGTAAGTCAATTTTTGGCAACATATGAGTTTAATGAAAAAGGAAGGACAATTATGAGTTCAAGTGGTCGATGGTTTGAGAATAAATATCCAGGATGAGTGGATTCCAAACCACAAAAAATGCAATAAGGTATGAAATTCAGCTTCTACCTCAGCTAGGTTTTAAATTGAGTGACCTAATTGATGACAACAAACATTGGCGCATGCCCCTACTAAGATTGTTTTTCAGCCAAGAAATAGCAAACGATGTTGCAGGTATTCATATTCCTTTTGCCCCCTGGGATAGAAGGATTACCAATTCTAAGAGAATGAATGGATCAGAAAGTATACAGTCAAAAGTGGATACCATGAAGCTAGGAATGAATTAGATCAACACAAACCAACAAGTTCAAACTCAACGGGTAACTCAGAAGCCGATAAGTAGTTATGGAAGAAACAGTGGAACTCCAACATTCCAGAGAAATGCAAATTCTTGATATGGAGACTTGTACAAAATGTTGCACTAACAGGTCCGGCCTTAAGGAAAAGGAACATGGAGGTATCGCCTTTTTGCCAAATCTGCCACTCCCAATTGGAAACCGCAACGCACATGATAATAGAGTGTGAATTTGCTAGGAGAGTTTGGAGAGCATCAAGACCAGGTTTTCACTATCGACAAGGTAAGCTGATTCTACTCAAAACCTAGCTTAAGGAATGGTTCAACAGGGCACCAGAAGAGGGGACATCAACCTCACATGCATAATCATATGGGCAATCTGGTGTGCAAGAAATACAACAACAATAGACCAACAACAAATCTCTTTGGAAACTGCCCTAACCATCATCAATGCTACACATGAGGATTATTCTGAACGAGACCCAATAGGAACCGGGAATCTGGCCAACCCCAACATAAAACCAAACATTCCTGGATCAACCACAAGCAAAGGAAACAAAACAGGCCAAAGTATGAGAGATTCAATTGATATGACACGTGCAGGATGTGAAATTGAACCCCACCTACTCCAACTGGACACTCATTACCTTAAGAATTCAAGACGGAGATGCGGTTGCAGCATGGTCAGTGATACAAGTGGAAGTAGAAACTAGCTGGCAAGGATCGCGGAATTTACGGGCACTTTCGGCAGTCCAGGCAGAACTCATAGTGATTCATTAGTCAATGGCGGATGCAAGAAACATAGGGACATCAGATATTTGTGTTCAAACAGACTGCGAAATGGCCCTCAACCACATCCACAACTTTCCAAATATTCCACTAGGATTACAGGGACTAGTCAGGAGCATCATCATGCTAGCGATGGTGTTCAATAAGATACATATAATCAAAGTCTCAAGATCAACTGTAATCAATGCTCATAATCTTGCACGACATGTAGTGGCAGAACCAGGAGGTTAGGCAAGGGGGGGGGGGGTAAGAAGGGTGTCAAATATTTT
>JAULKK010007951.1:0-10330 GCA_032355705.1 Rubia peregrina
GAATGTA
The DNA here is from genome assembly GCA_032355705.1 of Rubia peregrina. Taxonomy (NCBI): domain Eukaryota; kingdom Viridiplantae; phylum Streptophyta; class Magnoliopsida; order Gentianales; family Rubiaceae; genus Rubia; species Rubia peregrina. The sequence continues at coordinate 8 of JAULKK010007951.1, forward strand.
TATATGTGTGTGTGTGTGTGTGTTACAATGTACTCATTTTCCGACATTGGAGTCATAAGGTTGCGGTTGACACATGGATAGATCGGGTAGCCCAACATCATGGTCCCTCTTGAGATTGGGTAATTTAGTTATGAAAATGAAGTAAGATATGAAATTCTTGATTCTTGGTATACTTCATTTTTGGGTTGATATATTGGTATGGAGTGAAGTTGTATTTGAACATTTGACATAGTTTTAACTTCCCTTGATACCATTGGATTTTGGGATTATCAATTCGAGAGTTTAATATGTTTTCATGGGAATTAGTGAATTGATAGGTGGAATGATTGGGTAGAATTAGGAATGGGGGTTGTGTGTAAATTCTCATTTGAGCTTGATTTTAAGACTTATAATATTGAGAATTTTTGTGAGGTTTGGACAGGGGGATTATTAATATTATGTTAGAAGTGCATGAATTTATTTACTTGCTTGAATCATATCTCACTCGAGAATGAGTAAGGTTCAAGTGTGGGGAGGTTCGATGTGTCTATTTTATGAGCATATATTGGGACTTTTTGACTTTTGTGCTCTTTTGCCATCTAGAGCTTGTTTTTTACCTTGAAATTCACTCTGGAGAGCTAAGAGCTGCTTTTACGCTTTTTATGACTTTTCTAATGGATTTTGTGTGGCGGAGCAAAAACATCAAGTCTTGAAGACCAAAGACCGTTGAAGACCATTTAGTTAATTTTTTTAAGAATTGAAGACTTGAAGAGAAGTAAAGTTGAGAGAAGGCTAGATACTAGAAGAAGAAGAAGAAAAATCAAAGTTCTGATTTTGGTCACTCGTCGCGACATCTTGTTCGCAAGTCGCGATGAACGGGTGGCCAGAACCCCTTATCCTTCTTTATTGTACTATAAATAGCATACTTTATTCTCTTTTTAGAACTTTTCTCAGCCCGATTCATCAGCTATCAAACCCTAGTTTTCCACCATTTTTATCTTTGTTTCATCTTTAATTTATGTTTGAATTGCTATTGTTGTTTAGTGTGAATTCTAGTAGCTAAAAATAGTCTTGGGAGCAATTGATTAAGGCTTCCAAGCCCATGCCTTGAGAACTATATGTGAAATATTTAATGCTTTGCTATTGTGTATTTATTATGCTTTGAATTTGGTTGTTGAATACATTAATGGTGTTTGAAGTTTGAGTACATGAAATGCTTGTATGATTTCCTGTTAGGGATAGGAGAAAGTAGCTAATTTCTCTTTTGATATGGAATCCAAGAGCATGAATTAGAGCTTCTAATATGGTTGATGATTTGATAAATACTAGATAAATGTGATAATGTTAAATTCTTTGTCATGTTTGTTTTGTGTAGCTAATGGGAGAAGTTTGTGAACGTTGAACGTTCTTGACTAATCTTGTTTAAATGCATGAATTGGTTCAATGGTTAGAAACGATGTAGTGTTATAAGTGTTACAAAGCTTGTTGATTGTTCGTACTTAATGCCATTAATGGGATACTTTTAGGCGTTGATCGACTGAAAGAGTCATTAGTGTCGTTTAGCAAGATATGTCGAATTCACTATTGTAAACTACTAACAAAGAAGGATAGAAGATTTAATTTCACAACAAGTAGTAAAAGTATTGAATAGGTCATATGTTCAAGGATCGATTAGAGGCTTAGAAGTGGAAATCAATTGCGCCCAAGTTCCCTTAACTTGTGTTTAATCTCTTCTTAGTAGCTTTTTGCATATTTACTAAATTTACATTGCTTGCTAGTTAATTTGTCTTTAAATTCGTAACTTAGAAAAACCAACCAAAAACCCCTCTCTTTACATGCTTTTATGTATATTTATATCTCTATATCTAATGTAATATTCACCCTTATATGCATAAACCCTTACGAAAATCCCTCTTCCTCGTGGATGACCTCGATTTGCCACTATCTACTTAATTGTGTTTAGTAAGCATTTAGGGCTTAAAATAGTAACTTTGAGAGGTACGACGATGACCTCCCAGGGCCCTACAGTTCAAACAGCCAAAAAATACTTCCAGTCACTGGGCCACAAGGAATTGTACGACCACGATGCTCAATTGGATAAGAGACCTTGCACAACTGGTAACCCGTGCACTTTTGCATGAGTCGTGTGCTATTGTACAGCCCCAGGCCGATGAAGAAGCCTATGGTTTACCCCACTTTTGGGCCTCTTTAAGGATAATTTCCTATCTACTATATAAGGACCTCTAGTCTACTAGGGTTGAAGAAACCATTCATTAGTAGTAATTCTATTCTCCTAGTTTCTAAGAGTAGGTAGAGAGAGCAAGGGAATAATTGTTCTATCTTTATTCAGTATTTCCTAGGTGTGCCTAAGGGAATTGAATCCAATGGTAAAATTGAATTCAATGCTTAGAGAGTATTTTATTTACTTGGGGATCTACTTTGTATTCATGACTTTGCAGAGATTTTGTGTGACTTTAGATCACCCTATCTTATTTTTTAATAAATATCATGCTTGATTTACTCTTTACATTATTGAAATGATGCAAGTTGATTATAATCTTTGATGAACCATTGATGTATGTGACATGAATCGTGCTAGGCTTGTTTGTCCCCTTGGGAGTGTCAGTTCGGATATTTGTGGGTTCATGAGTCCTCGACTATGTGAGTGTATTCATATATACCTTAAGCACTGTTTTGATGAGTTGATCCTAATTGACTGGATGTAGTATTCCTCGATAGATGAGGGCATGATAATTTATAGCAAATAGGGTTGTAGTGTAGTGACCTTTGTCATTTCAACCTTAGAGTCATCATGAGATGTCGATTCCTTTACCTCTATTGGCCTAGGGAGAAGCTTTCATAGTGGAGGCACGGGATGTATTACTTTAGGGGAAAGAGGAGCAAAGATAGGATGAACTTTCCCTAATTACGGAAGTGGCACTGATACGGAATGACCGTATGCATCTTTGTGTGACAGACATTGGTAAGTGTCCACTATCAACCACACTATGTGACATAATCATTGAGATAAGTTATAGGTCTGATATGAGATAGAATCAAGGTTATTTATCGGTTATGTTACGCAAATATCCCCAGGGCTTACCTTAATATAGTTTTTTCTCTTGTTTTCATGCTCAGTAGTTCATAGACAACACTCTCACCTCTCCTGATGTGCACCATTATGCGTGCATTAGCCGATGCATTGAACAAATTTATTATCATCTTTTTTTATTGATTGCTAATTTTAGTTAGGTTTGCATGACAAAGAGTTTAGACGGCCATTATTGATTTTCTTGTCTAAATCCCAAGCTTTGTAAATGTAATTGAAGTCATTTGACACTTTGTATTCATGGGCACCGAGATATTCCTATCTTATTAGTAGGTTGCTCGTGAGGGCTTTAATCATCTTTTTGTAGAAGGTCATCCACGAGGGTGGTAGTAGATATTTGAAGGTCATTCGCGAGGATGGTAAAAGATATCGAAATCCATTCGCAAGGATGGTAGTACATTAAAGGCCAAGGACTCCAAACTGTGGTAGTAGATGGAATTGGGACCAAAAAAGGTGGATTCGAAGTTCAAAAAGGCCAAGTCGTGAAATGGATGAATTATTGTCCCGGAGTTGCACTAAATTCTAGGAAAGATCCGAGATGAATCATTGGATTCATCTTCTCAAGCGCTATAAAGTGGACTACAAGAACACTCAAATAGGACCAACAGTTTATCCATAGCGGTGTAAACAAATCAGCTGACCGAACTAACCATGGACAACACGAATCGCACAAGGCAAGAACGAGGCTAGGCCTAGCACGGCCCATGTCAGAAGGCTTTGGCATGACCCATTCAAACCACAAGGTTGTACCCATTCCAACTGGTCGTGCACTCCAAGTCACCTTTTCAATTTAAAATTATATAAGTATTGGTGTAAGACGTTCTTTTTGACATGGCACACGTTGTTTAAAGTCATAAATGACAAGACTAGCCCACGTGGTGTGAAGAATGATGTGGCCCGCACCGAGATACTAATAAAAATGAGGTTCCAGCCGATAGGTCACGCCAACGGATCAGTTGGAGCAAAAATGGAGTACCGGGTGACGGGCCGCACAGGTTGAAATGGACCGCGCCGGCACCAAGGAGAACTTCTCGTGCCAAGACTGAGTCTCATTCCAGAACAAGGCTTATGCCCGTGTCATGGCCGACTTGTCATGCCAGTACGAGGCCTTCTCGGCTGGCACTGGCCATGCTAGGTGTTACTCCCCCGTGCCGGTTGTGGCTGCTAGGGTTTTTGGCTATTATCTGGCCTATGTTTAGGCCCAATACCCTACTACTATATATATGAACCTATGTATACTAGAGTTTAATTTTATGCTTATTTTTATATCTCAAGATAAGGCTAAAGAGACAAAATACTCTTCCTTCTCTCTAGGTTCTTTTCTTTTTATCTTTTAATTTTTCTTTTCCCAAAAGTGTTGAATTCAATGTAATACTTAGGTTCAACGCTTAGGGAGTAGGGATATTACTTGGGGAACATATTTTTATTCTTTTATTAATTTTCATTTGTGAGATTTCTAGATCTGCCTACTTCTATGTGTTTTGTGACTATTATATTGGCTTGTTCTTGCAATTCTTGTGAATTTCATGATTGTCATACTTTTTTGGTAGAAAACTAAGTATACTTTCATGTTGTTTCACCATTGCTACCTCCTGGGGAAGGAAACCTAGATGCGCTTGGGGTGACGATAGTCTGGAACTGTGCGGGTGTGTTCACGTAAAGTTACCATTGTTAATTTTCATGATCGACCATGGTCTAGTTAGCTGATCATAAGGTTTGAAGGGTTGCGGTTAGAAATAAAACTAATTAGCAAACTAGGGTTATCTTGTTGATTCTAGAGATATCTATGAGATGCGTACTTCCTTTGCCTTTGTAGGCCTAGGGGTAGCGCGTCCGTGGTGTTCCACCCGGAACTTAATCGCACGGGGAAAAATCAGACCTGCACAAATAACTATTATCATTGTTGCACTCTCCAAGTTGCGGAGGCAATGGAAGATTTATGCACCTCTATGTGACATATAGTGGGAAATTTTAACCATTGTCTGCACCACGTGACTCAAACACTAGAATAGGGTTTAGTTCTTGTATTTTATCAAATCGATGATCAAAATGACATTAATCATGTTACACAAATACTCCATGAGTCTTAGTTAATATTATTAATTCACGTGATCATTTGCATGCTAGTAGTTGTTAGTACAAACTCTCCCCAGACTGTTTTCACAACACTGTTTATTCGTAATAAGTGGTCGGATTGATGACCCGATCACAGTAGTGTTTAGTTAGTTATTTGATCCCTAACATCTCTGTGGATGATCCCAGTACTTGCCACTATCTACCATTCTTGGTAGTGTAGTAGTAGGAACGGGAGCAACATTACAAATATCTATCTTTGATCCCTAACAGTCATTCTCTGGATTATTAGTGGATCTCCCAAAGTTCATTAATTAGCGAGGCCAGGAGGAGACGGGTAAAATTTTGGCACCATTTCCCGGGATTTTAGTTTAACGGTCTAGTAGTAAACTTGCATAACGTGTTAGTGTAGTAATTAGTGTAGCTTTTGATTTTGTTTTGTATTTGTTGGTTTTTACAGTTGAGCTTTCATACTAGTTTTTGGTTACTTCTAAACCTTTTTGCTAGTGTTGTTTTTAGTTGGCCATTGTTTTATTCCTGGTTTATGGAAGATACTCGTGCCAAGAACTTAGGAGTTTTACATAGTCCAACGGATTACACAGGTGGTAGGAAAAGAAGGAAGAAGAGATTTAGGCCAGAAGTTTCAAAAGAACCATGTTTGGTAGTAGTAGAGAAAGAAGAAATGGTGGAGGATAACCGCACTTTGAGGTAATTCATGGCTCTAATTTGGAGGACCAACCTCTTTGCATCATTTTCCCACCCTTTCCACTCAATGTGACGTGTGAAATTAAGAGCGGTATGATGTATTACTTGTCGACTTTCCATGGGATGGTCAGAGAAGATCCGAACAAGCATCTTAGATAATTCCAACTAGTTTGTACCAACATGAAGCCGGCGTGTGTCTCAGAAGAAGACTACAATCTGAAGGCATTTCCTTTCCCACTTTGGGGCCCTGTTGTATCACCTCAGGGATGGATATGAAGCGCCAATTTCTCAAGAAATACTTCCCAACTTCAAAATAGACGGGGTTGAAGAAGAAAATTTCCAACATCTCTCAGTTTGCTAATGAATCCCTATAGGAGTATTGGGAAAGATTCAAGAGGTTGTTGTCTAGTTGTACATATCATCCATTCAAGAAGGGAGACTGGGTTTACTATTTCTTCGAAGGGTTGTTCGATGATGACATGCCTATGGTGAATGCCGCTTGCAATGGTTCGAATGCTAACAAGAGCCCAAGGGAGGCAATGGCCATCTTCGAGGAGATGGAAACCAGAACAAGGCAATTTGGTACAAGGTATAGGGTGAAGCCGTAGATGAACCGTCTCAATCCCCTAAGTTAGAGGAGCAATTCCAACTTCTTGCCTCTGTGATTAAAGAGTTATTGAAAATGGGAGTTCAACAAGAAAAATGGTGCGGTATTTGCAATCTTGATCATCACACAAATGTTTTTTGGAAAGTGGTGGAGGACTTTAAGTAATTTAAGGCATTGGATTTAAATAATGGTGGAAATAAGTCAAAATTTTCTAGGGGACAACAACAAGGGTTCTGTGGGAATCAATGAGGCAAAAGGCAAGATCCCTATGCAAACACCTTCAACCCAAGGTACCGTAATCAACCCAACTTCCGTTAGTGCGAGGAGAACCAAATGCAAGGGTACAACCAAGGCGGATAAGTTCCATATAAATTATATCTGATGGGGCGAAGGCCTTTTGACAACAATGCCTCACTTTACAAGTCAACCAAGAGGAAATCCTTGAAGCAATCTCTCAATTGGCTAATAAGGATGACGTCTTTGCGGAGCGTACAAGGTGAGAGATTGAAGATCTTGGGACTAAGGCATTCTCGAGCATTAAGAATATTGAGATTCAAGTCGGGAAACTTTCTACCTCAATAAGCCAACTTGAATCCAAAGAGACTGGAAAGCTTCGTTCCTAACCCGATGTCAATCCGAGAAATGTGAGTGCTTTCAAGTTAAGAAGCGAGAAGGAGGTGCATGAGCACAAGAAGGAAATCCTACTAGAGGACGACTTGGTCGTAGAAAGCAACAAAACCAAATTGGAGGAGCAAGAATTGGTTGTGGACAAACCCGTCAAGGAACTTCCAATACCCAAAGCGAGGGTTAATCTCCCGCTGCCCTTCCCCAATGCACTTGGGGCCTGAAGGTGGCAACTAATGACGAGCACATCCGAAAAATATTAGAGAAGGTTGAGGTTATCGTTCCACTCTTCGACTTAATTGATCATGTGCCTTCGTATGCTAAATTTTTTAAAGTCTTATGCACTAGAAAGAGGATTAAACCCCTTAGGAAAATAGGAAAAATGAAAATAGGAGGAGTCGCCGCTCTCAACCATAGGAAATTTCCTACAAAATGTGATGACCCTGACATGTTTTCTATTCTTTTTTCTTTAGGTGGTTAATTGGTGAAGAAGGCTATGATTGATCTAGGAGCTTCTATTAATTTCATTTCTTCTTATATCAATGAGAACTTAGAGATAGGTAATCGTCTAAATGGCCGACCACTCCCAAGTTAGTCCTCATGGACTAGTGAAGGATGTGATGGTCTGAGTGGGAAATTTGGTGTTCCCGGCGAACTTCTATGTCCTTGATGCAGTGATTGGGGAGACATGTTCTTAAAACATCAATGACTAAGATTGATGTTCATTCGAGAACACTAACCCTAAAGGATTACATGAATAGAGTGAGTTTTGATATTTACAAGTCTAAGCATGATTCACCTAATCCCTCTCTTGTGTGTAAAGGCATAACTGTGTGTGAAGAAAATGCTCAATTTGATGACTCTTGCATGATGGATAATGATGATTGCCTTGATGCGACTATTGATGATAGTGATAAAGATAGCATAGTTGATGAGATTATTTATGACTATGAGAGTGAAAAAAAGGGTCCTACATTGCACATTAATTGTGATGTTCATATCGATTAGACTATCACCTTGCATGATGTTAGTAATGATTTGTCTATCTTGGATTATTTTTATATGCTCACTAACATGAAGCGGTTTGTGGAAAATTTTGAGGACGTAAAACACCCACAACCACCTTCCAAACCCAAGATAGTGGCTAAGGATTCGTTCCTGGCTATGAATGGATACTTACTCTTCTTGGCAAACAAATCACTTAAAGGTAAGGATGATTCCTTGTGGAGAGTTATTCACGAGGAGGTCATCGTGGGTGGAGTTGCGGATGGCGACTCTGGAGACCCAACGGTTGGTGCCTTAAATTGAAATGAATGAAATGGGAATAAGTCGTGATGACAAAAATAAAAGATATATTGTCTTTGTTTCTTTATTATTGACAGGTTTTTAGTAGATATATTTTGCATGTTTTAGTGTGACAAAGGTTTCAGGGATGAAAATCTTGTTAATCAATGAATTTGAGTTTGAGTCTCGTTCTTTTGGAATGAAATGATATAGGGTTTGTTAGGTGACAAAGTTTCTTTGTAAAAAAGAGGGAAAATGGAACTATTCATAGAGGTGACCTCGTGTCACACCCATTTAGCACGAAGGTGCCTCGTGCTGAGCTCTGTCACAATCTGTTCCACTTGGACTGACTCGTGCTGAGCTCTGGCAAGAGTCATGCCAGGTCACTGGCACGAGGGCTGCCCTGTGTCAGGCTTCATGTGCAGTGATTTTTGGGCCAAAATTTCATATTTTTTAAAATTTTAATTTTGAGCTAAAACATGAATTTTTTACTAATTAATCTTGCAAAACCTTTGCTTGGCCAAAAAATCAGATTTTTGAAAATTTAAAGTTTGAGCAAAAACATGAAAAAATTTACTCATTAATTTGGCAAAACCTTTGCTTCCTTCATGTGTTGATTTAAATAGAACATCAACACCTCCCTTATGCATAAATAGATTGGTACTTTTGTCCCTTTCTTCCTCTAATTTCAAAAATGTCATCCTTACTCATTTGTACCTCTTTTTGAATCACATTCTTTGCTTAGAATAATGATCCATAGTACATTACCTCACTCATAGGATTCATTTAGCTCATCAAAATATCTCAAAAACGGTCACTCTCACTTCTCCTTGGTATATCTAAAAAATTGAGCCATTTCTCTCAAAAATATTTTTAAAATAGCATTTTTGCTTCTTTTTTTTTCTTGTGTGGATTATTCATTTCTTGGCTTCAAAATTTGGGTAATCCTTTGAGCTCTATGTTTACTTTCTTTATTTAGCATGATGGTGATGTGATGAGGAGCTTTGTACTTGAAAATATGTTTAAGTGTTTTTGAGAAATCGTTTATGTTCTTTGAATGATCTTGTGCTAAACTAAATGTGGGGGTGAATGTATTATCCTTGTGCTTTGATGATATTATCTTCATTGATTATGATAATTTAAGGGGGATGAATCTTGGTTGCATGATCTTCTTGATGGGATGCTATGATTGTTCATTGGTTGATTGTTTAGAAAGAATGGTTCTTGATTCAATAGCCTTTATGTTGAGAGAACATGATTTGAAATGTTGTGGCTATTTAGAAAAGAATATTCTATTTAAATGAATCTTAATGCATGTCTTTGGTTATCTTTGCATTACCACCATTTTTATTGTTGTGAATAGGATTTCTCCAAAGAGGAAAATGTCAGAAAAGGGAACAAATTATCTGGGTGACAAGGGGAAGAAACCGGCCAAGGTTGAGAGACGAGAGCCGGAAACTTCCCTTCCTCCTAACCCCACGGTTGTCGTTGATGAATTCATGAGTTTGACCAATATTTCCATGAGTGTGGCCCGTAGGTTGAGGTGCCTAAGATGCTCGAAGCTATTGGAAAAAAGTTCACTTGCAAGGAGACTTTGGGAGCTCTAGGTCTACTCGAGCCTGTCACGTACTTTCTTAGTAGGATAAGCTTAGGGGGTTTCTTAGACAAGCACTCGAAGACCTTTATTTGATGGACTTTGGAATTGCTGGAAACTTTGGATCAAATGAAAGACAATGAGGGGAGAATACTCGTCTTATTCCACTTGATTGACACTGAGTACACTATGTTGCATCAAGACACTGCCCCAGCGTTCTAGTGGAAGTACAGGAAGAAGATTCCAAGAACTCACCGACAAGGCCTTCCATTCTCATTGAGAAATTTTTGGAGAATCCTTTCGGGCACAAAGAGGAAGCATCTTTGCAAGAGCACGGTGATTGTCTAA
>JAULKK010007970.1:0-10329 GCA_032355705.1 Rubia peregrina
ACACTTTCCATTTTTGGTAAGATTCCTTCAATTTCATCCACTCATTCTACTTTTTACATTCTATATTCAATTTCATCCACTCATTTTCTTCTCCTAAATCCAAGCACCTACACCTAGTGTGCCATTGTTAAAGAAACAGATGGAGTATTTGGTTACCCCATGTAATTTTTTTTTACCAATAATATTAAATATAGGGGGTATTAGTATTTGGTTACCCCATTGAAATTTTTTTGGATTCGCCACTGACTGGGTAACACAACTTTTGGCCACAATGTAATTTTTCAAGAATTATGTAACAGGCTCTTTTGTTCACCCATTGTAGCCCAAATTTTAATAGCGTAATCGTCTCTTATTTAATTACATTTTGGTTTCTACAATTTTGTATTTCGCCGCCTCCAAATTTTTTCTTCTACCTAAATGTATAAATGAAAAAGTTAATATAGGGAGCAAAATATTCTAACATCACCATTGTTTTTCAGTCATACCAATGCTACTTTTTAGCGAGAAAAATAAAAGTTTTGACTTTTCGTCCAATATTTTGGATAACCTGACATTTAAAGCAGATTTAGGCAGCTACATTGTGCCTTTTATTGCACCGGTTAGTAAACTATAGGCACCCGTTATTATAATCGGTGCTCTGTAATTAAGAATTTTTTTCTTAAAACCAGTTCTTTACTTAGTTTGATCTGAACCATTAATTTTTTGTATTGATTCAATCTCAACCGTTGAACTTATTAGTATATAAAATTTGTACCCCTACTTCAATTTCCACCTCCATCCCTCTCACCCAAACCCTACCTCCGCATCTCCAATTCGCCATAACCACCCAGCGACCTCCACCCTCTTAATTCCTACCCACCCTGCCATCACTGGCCCTCATCCTCAACATACTCCTCGGTGTCCTCGTCCTCCTACAAGACGTCCTCCTTGCTGTCCCGTGCCTATGATTTAATTTGCACCACTAAGAAACGGCTGTGGAGGAGAGGTCCGGCGGTGATAAAGGTGAGGCGAATTAATCATCAAAATCGAATTATTTTTGTGGGTCTATTGTTTTGAAAACTGGGTTGTTCTTGATCTTGATTTTCTTTTTATGCTGTATTCGCTCTGTAAAGCTTGTGAGGATCAAGCACCAAAAGCGAAGGGCAGCCGGCAGCGGTGTAGTGACATGATTATTGGAGGAATAATGCTGCCCAAAAAAGCCATCGCAAGAGGAGAAAATAATGTCGTGCAGAGAAAGGGCGACCTGGCACGCGAAGGAGAAGCCGAGTTTGGGGAAGCGCGTGGCTAAAGGAAAGAGAGCGTGTAGGACTACGGGCACGTGGATTCACGTGCATCTTCTTCCTAGGCAGGACGGGTGAATCTCACGCGCTGAACCGGTGCTGCCTTCTCAGATGGACGAACTTACCTTCTTCAGCAAAAATAGTCGGACGAACGGACCTCTGGGAGCGCGCCGGACAAATTGGACCTCCGTCAGCAGAAACGGCCGGTGGCGCACAGATGGAGCTCCGGAGCAAGACGCGGTCGAGGGAATTTTGGTGATGTTGAAGACAGGAACCAAGAAGAAGTTGAGGATGATACTCCCTCCGGTTCTTTAACATTGACACATTTGCTTTTGGCACAAGGATTTAGGAAGGTAGAATTAGTGGTTGAGAATTCATTGAAATGGTAAAAAGTAAAATGAGTGGATGAAAACAATCTAGAATTTTCCAAAAAAGGAAATGTGCAAATATTAAAAAATCATCCCAAAAAGGAAAGTGTGCCAATGTTAGAGAACCGGATGATACACAATTTTGAAAAATTACACTGTGGACCAAAATTGTGTTTCCTCATTATCCATTGCTCCAAAATACATGATATTTGTTATTCTTGCCTAAATATAAAAATATTAAATAATATATTTTTTGGTGAATTGTGAGAAAGCGCTAGTAGATGTTTTAGAGTTACTTAGAGTTAATTACATAGAAGTAAGGAAGAGAAATTGGAAAGGTTTACGGATATGTTCTTGTGCCCGATCGATGATAAATATCCCATTGTGGATTTGGAAAATAAAATGGGGGGTGTATTGGGAAGCACCACATTCAAGTCAATTTCATTTTGGATTTACGAGTAAAGTTTTTACCTTTTGCACTTAGGTCCCTCCAAGAAATTTGGAATTGTCAAAATCACAAAATTGGTGATGCCAAAATTCAATTGAATAATATACAATTGCGACTTTGCGATTTGGGCATGTATGGGTGAGTGGAAGGACCTCGAAAGTCAACATTGATTACTTGTACACAATTTTGGAAAATTACACTATGGCCTAAAATTGTGTTTCCCCACTATCCATTACTCCGAAATACATGATTTTTGTTATTCTTACCTAAATATAAAAATATTAAATAATATATTTTTCTGGTGAATTGTGGGAAAGCGCTAGTAGATTTTCTAGACTTACTTAGAGTTGGTTACATAGAAGTAAGGAAGAGAAATCGGAACGGATTACAGATATGTTCTTGTGCCCGATTGATGATAAATATTCCGTTACGGATTTGGAAAATAAAATGGGGGGTGTATAGGGAGGCAGCACGTTCGAGTGGATTTCAATTTGGAGTTACGAGTAAAAATTTTACCTTTTGCACTTAGGTCCCTCCAAGAATTTTGGAATTGCCGAATCACGAAATTGGGGATGTCAAAATTCAATTGAATAATATACGATTGCGGCTTTGCGATTTGGGAATGTATGGGTGAATGGAAGGACCGTTAATTAGTTAAAGTCCAACATTTTAATTTGTATTTATATATACTAAATCAATTAAGGGTTGGACGTTAATTATTTGCGTCAAACATTTTTATTCTTATTTATATATATTAGGTCGATAAAGGTTGATAATTGATTAATTTAAATCAACTTAACTATTAGTTAAAATCAACAAAAGAAGTAAATGATTTTGAAAGTTAAGCAAACATCTCATTTAGCTTAGAGCGGTTGCCCGCAGGTGCGCGCAACTGTGCCCATCTCATGAATAAGATGGGCACCAGTTTTTTTACATAGGCACCGGTTTTTGAAAATCGGTGCTAATTTTTGGCGAAATTTTTGAAATTTTTTGGCGGGATGATTGAATTGCCAAAATTTTAGCACCGGTTTTTGAAACCCGGTGCTAAATTTTGGTTTTTTGAGATTTTTGGTGGGATAGTTGAATTTTAAAATATGGGCACCGGTTTTTTACATAGGCACCGGTTTTTAAAAATTGGTGCTAAATTTTGGTAATTTTTTTTGAAATTTGTAGCGGAAAGATTGAATTTAAAAAAAAATTAGCACCGGTTTTTTTACATAGGCACCGAAAAAATTGGTGCTAATTTATTTTGGGCACTGGTGCCAAAAAACCGGTGCCAGAGGAGTGTTTATGTGGTAGTGTCCAAGTAGTTTAAGATTTCTAAACTCTTTGATTTTAAGGGTTACGATGCAATAATTTTCTAGCTTAAATCAAGCACCGAAAAAAGGTTGTTTCCAACCTACCCAGACACCCCTGGAATACAACATGCCATTCCACGACTGAGAATCGATTGGGAATTAGGAAATTAACGACCATTATTGATTCATTTTCCACCAAAAATTGGTGGAAATTGCAGGTTGGTAATTCTCCATGGTCAAAGTTTATGTGGGCAACTCCAGAAGCCCTTGGAACATCAGAAATGTGTTGGTTATGGCTGAGGAGAGCTCCCATATTATAGGAGGTTAAGGGGAATCCAGTTTTTGGATATCGAACTGGACAGGTAGTGGATCATTAATTGATTTTTGGCATAATATAGACCCCTGATTCTACTCTTTGCAGGTTAAACAATTTTATAGTGCTCATGATCATTTCAACTCTAATTTCAGGGGGGAAAATCCCTTGTCATATCATGCATATCATGGAGAGAGAGCTTATTTTTCTGAAAACAGGGATAAAATGGTGTGGAAGTCATATGCTACATGGCAATTCAACATTAAATCAGCCTATCAAACTCTCAGACCCAAGAAGACTAAGGTACCTTCGTTTTGCAAAGTTTGGAATACAATCATACCCAAAAAGGTATCCTCTTTCACTTGGAAATTGTTGAATAACAGGTTGCCATTTGACAATGTACTTACAATGTTTGGTTTTTCATTAGCTTCTAAATGTATTCATTGTTCAACATCTGATGGTTTGTCTCATTACTTTAACTTCTGCAATTTCTAATTAGTTATCTAGGACAAATTTCATTCTATTTTTCACATTCCTTTGATGAATTTTCACTCAATATTTGAGAGATTGTCTTCTACTGGTATATGTGATGCAAGTCTAAGCTCGGGGCTTCTTTACTTACTAATCTCCCCAAAATTATTTGTTGGGAGCTTTGGAGGTGTAGAAACAAAAAACTCTATGAAAATACATACATTACATCATAGGCTCTGTGAAAAATAACAGTGGATCAGATTTTTTAGATGTATTATTCCTCTAATAAGCTTACAAGAGTGTAGGATGACTTATTTTTGTTGTTAATGGTCTGATCCCATTTGTAAGGAAAATGAGACCAAAGAAGCTATCCATTATCAAAATGGATGCCACCTGACTGCGAGTTCAAAATAAGTCGTGATGCAGCTTATAAAACTTATGAGGCAGGTGTTGGTTGTATAATGAGAGATGAAAATGGCTCGATAAAACACCTAATCTCACGATCGTGCACTACCTTGAATGTTCTAGAAACTGAACTTTTATATATTTCACAGGTCTTCAGTGGCAACGACAACACAAATCCAATGTACATTTGAATCAGATTATTTGTCGGTCGGTCGAATGTTCAACAACAAAGAAAATGAACCATGGCAACTTACACAATGGATGATAATAATCTGAGACCTTGCGGAACAGGTTAATGTCACAATCAGCCATACACCGAAAGAGGCTAAGTAAGTAGCACATTGTTTGGCCAAGATTGCTCAGAATAAACAAGCAGAGACAACCATTACCGAGCTTAGGGATTCGGTTGAACTAAACTTCTTGATAAGAAGAGATAACCTCTTTCTACATTTTAGATATATCCCTCCTTGACGGGCTGAATTAAGAGATTTTGTAGTATAGCGGACGTTTGGCCACACTTTATTTGACACATGGGGTGGAGGACAAACGTGTGGAATCACGTCCACTTTACTTTTTCTTCTACCTAATTAGTTAGATTTTTCTTTTGAAGGGTCCAACGTTCTTTGGACGAATAAAAAATTGTACTTTACAATTTTCTTTTGGTTAGGGGAGCCTAATGTATTTTTCCCGCTCATATGATATGAGCCTAATTTTTTAATAAAAAACCTACCAAGGCACCCACCGAATTAGAGATTAGGGGGAAATGCTTAGATTATCCCTTAATTTGTAAATAAATGCTAATATAATCTCTAGTTTTTAAAAGTACTCATATACCTACAACCGACATTTGAAAATGTAGATATAACCCGGATGCAGGGCGAATGTCGACGAAGATTGAAGAAGCAATGGACCGCTTTAAAAGGTTTGATACGATTTAGGGCATAACTTTTGCGTCTGGAGTCAGATTCAGGCAAGGCTGGTGCCATTGAAACCGTCTCAATGAGTAGATCAATAGAAACTGCTGCAAGGTGAGGTAGGGTCCCTTTCTGGCCATTTCAGGTCGTTTGACTCAAAATGGTAATTTATTATTTTCTATGTTTTCTGATTTTTGTTTTAATTCAGATTTATTTTTTAATGTCCCTTTTTATCATTCAAGGGTTTCATTATAGTATTTAAGGACCTTTTTTAGTATTCCAAAAATTTATCTTTCATAATAATATTTTCGAGAATATTCTTTATGGTGGATTCCAGAACCAAAACCTAGTGTTTGTGCTTGTAACCATTGATTGTTCTTCTAAGATTCGTGTTTCCGGATCTCTTTTGATCTTCCTACTGTGTCAAACCCTCTCGTCGAGTTTCGGGCGTATACTGGTCAAATTCTGCCATTGATCAAAGTGCCTTTGTTTTTATTTTTAGTTTAATCACGGATAATTTTACCCCTAAAGTGGGTCGCAGAACATAAACAAAAATAATCATGGTTATATCAACACTTAAGAATGATCAAATTCCATCGCGAAATAGAATAAAATGTGCGTCTTTGTACTATAGTGACATGAAAATCAAGTAGAAACATCATAATCCTCGTGAGTTATATCTTGTTGCAATCTCATAGTCATCTATCTTCTCGTAATGAAAAAATCGTTAAATCAGAACAAAACATAACAAAGATATAACATATCAATTCAATCAGGTCTAGCATCAAGTACTGACGAGTTTCGGACTTCGAATTTCATCCCTCAATACGTAAGCATCACGGAAAGAGTATTGTAAACGACCAACAACAAAAGGAGCTTCTTGATTAAGTAATAATAATAATAATATAAAAAAGTAAAACTTTGTCAACGCATCCAATCTTACAGGAACAGAAAATGCAGAACATTCATCTAAAAAACTTAAACAACCCCAAAATTATCCATTTTGCAGTAATACCTTCAAAGTCTCCAACTTAACACGAACAAAATGTACAACAATAAGCGGAGAACAAAACTCACAAAGATTAAGGCAGAAACAACACCACATGTATTAACCCTAAGTGTTGGAATATTTTCCTTCAATCAATGTATATTTTTCATATATACTTGGAGGATTAATTATGGAGATAATTAATTTAGTTATTTTGAGTGGTCAAAATGTTTAGCTAGAAATCGCTTTCGACCAGCTAGTATCAATTATATTGAGGTTGCAATTTATTATGACTAAACTTATAGGGTCACACACAAAGCATGAAATTGGATAAGAGAAATAACTATTTGGTTATGAGTCCATTAGTGACTAAATGAGAATTGAGTTTAAAACTCATTAAGTCTGATTGTGCTAGGCCCAAATTGAATTGGATTAGTGTTTTTTGTATTAATGACTATTTTTGTATAAATAGATGTTTTGCCCGAAATGTTCTGTGTGACATTATTAGAACCCTGGTTGTTCCAAACGGAAACAACCATAAAACCAATCCAATCATTCTTATAAAACAAATTTCACCGTAAAGAGAAGAAGAAAGACTAGGTCTCTTTGCTTGCCGATCTCTGTTCTAAGCTGACGGCGATGGAGGCGGTCTGATCGTGCTGTGTGGATACATATAGAGGAATCACATGTGGGATTCTCGTCTCCGTGGTTGATCGAATCTGACAGTAAAATACGCTTCAAATGTAATCTAAACTCTTAGATAGAGAGATTAGATAATTGATTTTTCGCTAAATTAGATTTAATCAATTCCCAACAGTGGTATCAGAGCCTCTTGCATGTTTTAGTTTGATATAGACAATATGTAGATTATATTTACATAGTATGGTGTTAAGACATATTTTAATCAAATTAATTATTGGGTGATTTAATTTAATTTAACGCTGTTCAATTTAAAAATAAAATTTTATATTGTTCATCACCACTGCATGTATTGTAGTGATGGTGACACTGTAGCGCTGGCGGAGGTGGCAGGGCAACGGTGCCGCCAGAACCACTGCCCAAGCAGTGGGCAACTTAGGGTTGCGTTGAATATTGGGCTAAGGTTGGGGCTATACTAGCTACTGCCCAAATTATAACATTGTTGCTAAATATGTGGCTAGGCTACTTACAACCCAATACTGGGGTCTTGGTTGCAAGGTGTTGGGCCAAATGCTACCTTGCGGGCTAGCATGCTTCCTGGTCTGGCCCGGTCTGTTCTAACCAAGCCGAGATTTTTAGTCTAGACTTGGTTGAACTGGGTCGGGTCGGTCTAAATAGATTTTTTTTAATAAAAATGAAATAAAATTATTTTTAAAATCTACAATGAGCTGGACTCAATGGGATAGGTTTCTATTAATTTATTTTTTGACCGGAAGTAATTTTAATTATAGAAATTAAAATTAAATATGAACAAATTTTTAGTAATTTGTATTTTCAAAATTAAATATAACCAAGAATTTATTATTTAAGGCATTGGATGTGCTTGATTATTAAATTTAAATTTTTTATTTAAAATAATAAATTATTAGATGAAGATAATTAAAGTTAATATTTTTTTCAAAGGGAAGACTAGTTGATTGTGGGAGATTACACACAGTAACGGTGGAAACATTACGAAGGTGAAAAGGGGACGTGGTCAGCCGAGGAAAAAGGTGGTAACGCCAACGGTGATGAAATTGAGTACCTCGCAGGAGCTGAAATGAGGTACCAGCAGTCAAACACGATCACTTGGTGATGAATTGGAGATGGATGGGAAAGATGAGAAGGAACCAAAAAAACAAATTACGGTTAGTAAATCTGATAACTCTGTTAAGGCTGCTGAGATCAAAATTTATGGGGAGAAGTTAAGGGTAGATGTAACCAAAGGGAGTCGAGTTCAATCAAATGGTATGCCTATTGAATTTAAAGCTCCAAATATTGTTAAAGGTGAAATAGAGATTGAGATAGATGATGAGGATGTAAGAATTGAAATGATTTTATGGGAAAATGGCTTGATCTTGTATGTAATTGGAGGTGATTTAACTATGAATAACTTTATGCTAAAGTATTGGTCATTTGTAGAATTGCATGCGATGTGTTATAATGAGGAGTGGTACTTTATATTGACATTCAAATTAGGTGCAGATAGAGACTCTGTGTTGAGCAAATGGCCTTATACTATTCACGGTATGCCGATATTTTTGCACAACTGGAAGGTAAAATTTGAGCTGAAGAAAGACATGGCCAGGACACTGCCAATCTGGATTAAGTTGCCTAAGCTACCTCTACATATGTGGGGAGCTAACAGTCTAGGGAAAATTGTCAGTGCTTTGGGGAAACCAGTTGTATCAGATGAATGTACTGCAAACAAACTTCGTGTATCATATGTCGGGATTCTAGTGGAGATAGACATATCACATAAATTACTTGATTATGTGAACATCAAGGATGTTGGAGGGATTAAGTTGCAGCAAGCTGTTGAATATGAATGAAAACCGTTATTATGTGATAAGTGCATGATAGGAGGACATGAGTGTGGGAGGAAGGAGATAAAACAAAAAATGGTGAAAATGGGTAATGAAGGAAACTAAATCAGATGATGGTAAACTGATGGAGGAACAGGGAGCTGAAATAGTGGATACTGAGAATGAAATGATAAATGAGGAGTAGAAGGGTAAGGAGGCAGAATAGAGCTTAATCAGAGCAAAAGGTAGAGGAAATGGTGAAGATAGTGGAGATATTTGAGGACTCGGGGATTTTGATGTTGAATCAAGGGAATCATAATATAAATTTGCGCATTTGGAGTGATTCAGAAGATAACCATGGACATGTTCCATGATAATTTCATGGAATGTGATAGGGCTAAATAAAACAACAAAAAGAAGAGAGATTGAAACCCGTCTTTCTGGTATAAATATTAACCTTGTTGTAATTGAAACACAAGTAAAAAAGGAAAAAACTGAAGCTATAAGAAGTAGACTGGGGAACAAATGGTAGTACATTGATAATGATGATAACCACCTGAATGGCAGGATTTGGATCTTATGGGATCTAAATGTGTATGAAGAGAAAAGATGGTGCAGTAGGAGCAATATATCCACTGTGGTATATTTGTTCCCAGTGTAGAGTTGATAGTGCAGCTCAATGCAGTATATGTTGCAAATCAATTAAATCATAGGAAAAAAATTGTGAAATGAGATAGAGGAGATAGCTGGAAGGAATCAGAATAAATGGTTATGGTTACTAATAGGGAATTATAATAATGTTCTTACTATTAAGGACATAATTTGTGGTAATGATGTACAGAGAAGTGAGTATTGTGATATGGAGGATATGATGGGGAATGTGGGATTGTTTGAATGTGAATCAGAAGGAGAATACCATACATGGTCCAACAAACATCAAGATGGGGTAATATATTCCAGAATAGATAGGGCTTTGGGGAACATTGATTGGTTTCATAAGTTTTCTAATGCAAAAATCAAAGTAGAAGTTCTAGGGGTGTCTGGCTATGCACTTCTGAAAGTTGTTGTGACTGAAGTTCAAAGCAGAAAGATAAAGATGTTCAAATGCATGAATTATCTAATTGATAGAAATGAAGAGAAGGAAACTGAGAAGAATAACTAGGAAGGCAAGGAGGAAGGTTCAACTATGTTTGTGATATGGAGAAAGCTGATGAGACTACAACCAACTTTGAGTATGCACATGAGAGAAGCTTATGGGATAAAAAAGAAAATAGAAAAAGGCAAGATAGGAGCTATGCGAAGCACAAATAGAGTTGAGTATGGATAAAATGAACCAGACCAAAATGCAACATGTTTGGAAT
>JAULKK010007980.1:0-10329 GCA_032355705.1 Rubia peregrina
AAATTCACTGTAGCACACCCATTCCCCCATTTTTTTAATAGTACTAAGCTCCACCGCTGATGCCACCCCTCCGCCACTCGATCCTGCCACTGGAGAAGCCCTCCGCAGTTGGAGAAGGAGCTGATGTCGCATCGCAGCCGCTAGAGAAGCTCTTCGCCGGAGAAGAAGCTACTCGCTCGTCCGCCTCTCGTCGCTCGTCCACCTCGCCTCAAGCTCGTCGCCGCAGAAGGAGCTACTGTTGCATCGGCGCCCCCACGAGATCTTCACCACCGCTGGAGAAGTTCTTAGTTTCCGGAGAAGGAGAAGCCCGCACTGCCACCTACTTGCTGTCGCAGCACGGCTGGAGAAGTCCTCAGTCGCCACCTGAGCTTCATCGTCGTCACCCTCCACCACCAGGTCGAAGCCGTTGCTGCCTGTTGAAGTAGTGAATCAAGATCTAGATGCATTCATTGAGCGCAACCCTCGTGTTTTGAAGGAAGAAGGGGGACATACAACACATGGGGAAGAAGAAATGAGATTCAACGCAAACTCTATTGCTTGACTAAAAACAACCAAACACACCCAAAATGGTGCATTTTGGTCGACGAAAATGAAAAAACACTGTAGCATTGCCATTCCCCCTTGAATAGTATTATAAATAAATATTAATAACAGCTAAGATTTGGTCAACCTTTACTTGACTTTTTATATGTAAACACAAATAATTTAGGTTTGACTTTAACTAATCAACGATCAACCCTTAATTGATATTTTATATATAAACACTAATAAAACTGATTGAGTTTAAATGATTAACAATCAACCATTACTCGATATTCTATAAATACTAATAACATATTTGACTTTGCACCTTCATCGGTAAATCCATAATCAACTTTCTATATATAGAAACAAGGGTAAAATACAAATATAAACCTATTATTTTCCAAAAGTTACAATATAATCCTGTATAATCTGAAAGTGTGATTATAACCCTAACTTTTGCATCAAATGTGGAGATATAACCTTTTGACACTATTCCGGCGTTGAGTTGGTATTTTCAAGAATTGACCAAACATATAAAGACTAAAATATCCCTAGTCTTAAACCTAAATATCTAATGATAAAATTACCCCTAGGTTCTCCCTTCTCTTCATCTCCATAACAACAACCACAACTTCTCTGCCTCTCTGCCTCCGCTGCTCCGCCGCCGTCGCCTCGAGGATAATATGAGGAAAGAGCATGCATTTTGAGGATAATATGAGGAGGAAGGTCAGATAAATTTGTCTTCCTAGAACCAGGTTCCTCTTGAGTTGTTTTGGGATTTGTTTCCCAGAGGTAATCTAATTCCCGACAAGTTTTATGCTACGGAAAAAGTCATGCCTGATGGGGTTGGAATTGCAAAAAAATCCATCCATGCTTGAACAATTGTATGTTGCATAGGGGGTGATGATAAATATTGGGAAACATGGCGCGTATGTGGCAAGTCTTGATACACGTTGAAGAGAAGTGAAATTATAGTGGGTGTGAAAGTACAATTAAAATCAATGAAACGGAAACCACAAAAAATTTTATGGTACCTTCCCATCATTCCCCATTTGAAGAAGCTATATGCGTGTTAGGAAGATGCAATTTTTTTGAGTTGGCATGCGGATAGAGACCGACCGGTGGATGATGTTCTAAGACATACTTCGGACGACGAGCAATGGAAGGAAGTCGATGCATTATACCCCAAGTTTGACAGTGAATCCCGACATTTGAGGTTAGGCTTATGTACAAACGGTATGAATCATTTTGGTAACATAAGTAGCACACATAGCTCTTGGCATGTTATGTTGGTCATTTACAACCTTCCGTCTTGGTTGACCATAAAACGTAAGTATACGTTGTTTTTTTAATAATATCTAGCCCAAAGCAACCGGTAACGATATTGATGTGTACTGTGCTCCACTTGTGGGGAATCTTTTGAATTTATTCAAAGATGGTCTCAGAATGTATGATGGTATGGTTGAAGATTTCTTCACTTTGAAAGCTATGTTATTTTGCACAATCAATTATTTGCCTGCATATGGTAATTTGTCTTGGTATTCATTGAAAAACTACTTTGTTTGTCCTATCTGTGAGGATGATAGAGATTTTTGTCAATTGAAACACGATTATAAAATCATTTATCAGGGGCACAAGAGGTTTCTTCCCAGGGGAGAGGGGGCACCCGTGGCGTTTGAAGAAGAAGTTGTTCAATGGGAAAGTGGACACTGAGGCTGCACCGATGCCACTAACCGGTACTCAAGTATTTGAAAGTTTTAAGAATTTTCCCAATTACTTTGGGAAGAAGAAATGAAAAACTGGCGAAGATGGGAGTTTGAAGAAATGATCAATTTTTCCAGGCTACCTTATTGGGAGCATTTGGATGTTAGACATTGCCTCGATGTCATGCACATAGAGAATGATGTTTGCAATTATTTGGTTGGGACATTGTTAAATACCCCTGAGAAAACAAATAACGGGATGAAGTCTAGGCTTGATTTGGATTAGATGGGAATTTGGAAGAGTTTGGGGCCAGTAACTACGGGTGATGAATGTTATTTTCCCCCTGCTTGCTATTCCATGTCGTAGTCGGAGAAGCAATCTTTTTTCCAGACACTTAGTCGTGTGAAGGTACCAGGTGCGTACTCTTCCAACATTAGTAGTTGTGTGTCACTAGAGGAGTTAAAGTTGGTTGGGTTGAAGTCAGAAGATTATCACAACCTAATGCAAGAGCTAAATGCCATTTCCATCTAATCTTCATTTCCATCTCAAGTAAGATTATGCATTACAAAGCTTTGTTTATTTTTCAAGTCCATTTGGTATGAAAGCATTAGCATCACGTACCTGTCGGTGATTATTCTCCAAAAGTGAAATCGTTGGCGAGTAAACCATTGGAAACTGTTCTTTCCTATGGTGGATATGACAATAATGTTTTCACGTTTGCCACTGAATTAATGGATGATAACAGTGTATCTCTGAACACTGACGTGTTCATAGTGTCTGAAGCTTTACATGTTGGTAGTGGGAGTCAAGATAGTCCAATCTGTGCCCAAAAGTATTATTTCAAAATGATTTTTCATATTTGGGAGCTTGACTATTGACTGGGAGGGTCCCCATCTTTAAATGTCAGTGGGTGGATATTAACATGGGGCAGTTCACTGAGGAAATGAGATTCACCCTTGTTGACAGAAGTCATGTTGGTTGGAAGGACGGTCTATTCATATTGCCATCCTATACTTATCAGGTTTTTTATGTTAGGGATCCTGTTGATCCTAGGTGGGAGATTGTTGTCGAAGGGAAATGTGTTTTTGTTGAATGCAATGAATTAGAGGAAATAGTAGGATTCAGGCTACACACCCTGAGTGGTGTATTTGATGTTGTAAATTTTCTTGAGGAAGATTATCGAAGTTTGCATATTTTTCTTGGCCGCAATGATCACGAAGAAGGTATACGCGGGTTGATGTTAGAGGGGAGGTAACCTGCAAAAAATGAAAGTCAAAGAAGGTTATGAGGATAAGGGAGCAGAAGTAGTGTAATTCATTACTTTAGTTTTGGTACGCTATATTTGTCATATGCATCTAGAATGAACATGCTTAGTGAAGAACATTAATTTTAGAGTAAATCAAACCAAATCAGTTATAGAATGTTGAATCTATAACAAGAAAACCAATAAACAATGTCATGAAAGTAGCATCCTTTTTACTAGTACTAAAAATCCGAAAATAGTAAATCATAAATCACATAAGTCATCCATAACATCATGCTTCATCATCTTCAATGTCGCCAGTTGAAGTCAATTGGTCAAATCAAGGTGAGGTGGCGCTCGTAAGCTCTTTGTGAATTTTCCATAAACCTAATCTTTGTCTTCATTGTGCTGAATTCCTTTCCCACCCATTTATAGTAATCCTTGAAGCCTTTGAAATATGTCTTCTCCGTACCTACACAAAATGAAGAGGCTTTATTAAGAAAATATATTGACAACCTCTCAATTGTATACAAAAATTAATAAAACTAAATTGCGGCTAACCTTCTTCAATTTGTGGCCTCTTATTGGGCTCTGATGCTTCGGTTGTCTTATAAAACCACTTCCGATTGCACAATACCCAACTATTATTCTCAAAGTAAGTATTGTCAAAATACTTAGGTCCTTTTTCCTCCCCACTAATTGACAATACCTTGACATCCTTCAATATGAGGGTGATCAAGTTCCCATACAGAAGGCTCTTGATCACCTTCTTTGAGGTGGCGACAAATAACATATGCCTAAATATTGCCGCCCCGGCTAGATCCTCCTACTCTTAATTATGTAATAAAATAGCATGAGTGTGGGACAATTAGGCTCGGTTATGTGTCCGACATATGGAACCAAACACCTAGCAATGATCTCATAAGTAATTCATTGGTCAATAGTCAAAAGAGTGAGACCAAAATTTTTTGGCTTTCCCAAATCCACCCTATCACGTTGGAAATACCACACGCTACAATCAATAGAGTTAACAAAGTGGTAATCTACATGTAAATGCCACTTCTCCTAATGGTATACATCGCCCAAAAGACCTTCTATGTCCTCCAGAAAAACAATTTCTGGATTTTGATAAGGGAATTCGAATAATTTATTAATACTCCATGGGCTAACTTTGATGTCAATCCCACCCACTCTAGTCTTGTAGTCCCCATTTGTAATTTCACGTAAGTTCTCATAATATTGACAAATCAAATCAAAGTATACACTTTCGTTACACGAAAGAAACTTCTCACTAAATTTCAAAAAGGGATCGACTAATCTATTGCTAGGTATTCACTAAAGTCCACAATATAACAATCTAGTAGTTTTCCCTTATCACGGAAAGCCTCATACCAAGTTTGGGCGTACAGTGAGGCAACCCATGTTTCATCGAAGTAGGTAGATTGACCCGTTGATCGAGGCCTTGGCATTCCTTGGCTTACTCTTCCTCTAACCCTGAATCTTGTTGAGAAAATTGTAATTGGATAGTGTGGTTTTGTTTGAGACTTCATAAAGAAGAGGCTAGGGTTTTTGATTTGGGGATTCAGAAGAAAATTATGTTTGCCTTACTTTTTATATAGCGGCGAATTTTCAAGTTCGGAAAGATGAAATCGTGTCTTAGCAGTAGAGATCCAAAAAGCATCATAGTTTGGAAACAATGTAATTCAAAATGTTAATGCTAGCTTCGTTAGACCTGAGAGAGAATGGAAAAGGGACACGAGCTCGAAAATACTATTTTCGAACTCAAAAACATTTTATTTTCTTTTGGTCATTTTGATCCTACTTATTTCCGAGCTCGTAAGGTCATCTGTTCCATAATTCAATAGACAAGACAAGTTTTAGAGTTCGGAAGCATGTCCGGTCTTATAGTTTTTTTTTTTTGAAAAATACTCAAATTCATTGTTACGAGATACACATATTAAGGACACAACCCTTGGGCTGAAAATTTATGAAAACTAGCGCCCATGACTAAAGTTATTAAAATAGAGAAAATCAACTTAAATCCATCAAGTCTTACAAAATACATAAAATTCATGAATTCATCAAAAAGTGAAAATCTAACAGTTCTTAAACTAATCCATCAATTCATTCAAAAACTTAGAGAACATGTCTCACTATTATATCTCTTCGAACATTGCTTCAATGTCTGGGTCTTCTACCTCATCTACAATCCCTTGTGTTTGGCCCTCCCTCATTCGACCACGAGAGTTTGGGCTTCATCACTGATCGCATTCGCATGATCCCCGTCTGCATCACCATCATCATTGCTCTCGGAGAATACCAACTCAAATTTCAGTGGCTTCTATCTTTGCTCAAAACTAGGTTTAGGCCTTAGGATTCCTGAACGCCACATGCTGAATATGCAATCGAGTCAACATCTCGTGAGTCTCGATCACGTCCGCACGAAGATAGTCAAAATATTTTCTAAACCAAGCCTTCCATCCATCCCGGGATCCTATCAATTAACCACAACCAATAATAATTACAATTTATTTTCAAGTTATCATACAATGCAATTAATATAATATTTTATTATATACTTATGGGAGCTCGAAGCCTTGGCAATATCGAGAGTCGCATCGCGAGCCCTCTTAGCACTCTTTGCTGCTTAACTGGGTAGTGACCTGTACTTCCACTTGTTGTCGTGTCCAAGTCTAAGTTGTTTGTGCTGGAAACACCCCTCGTCAAAGTATTCCATCCAGAGAGCCATATCTAGGGGGGCTGCACTCCCACCTTCTTGAGTATTGTTGTGATTAGACCACTATACGGAAGGTCTTTCTTCTTTTTGTTTGCAGCTATTAGCATGAATGAGGTTATGGTGTAGCCGGGATTTATCTCCACCCTTCCATAACATAGTAAAACATCATTAGGTTTGCAATCGTCGGTTCACAAGTATGACCACCCATCGAAAAAATGTTAAGACATATCCCCTCATAAATGAAACACTGCAAAACGGTTAACACGCTTACGTCATAGCATTCCGCTTGCCCCGTGGTAGCCTCTATCCTCTTAAAATATTTCCTTGCCATTGCAATCGAACATAGTGGTGTTGCATCGGTTATGGAGGGCCAAGATTGTTTGTGGTAAACTTCTAGGGGGCCATTGGGATCATCGGGCCTTAATTTTTCTGGGTTGGTATATCGTCAACCTATGGCATCATTAATTGTATACTTCATCACAACAATATCACGATCATTCACCCTCAAAATTTCATGATTCTTTTTAGATTGTCCCAAATTGACATAAAATTGAATAACTTCATCAACATGAATATGCTCCGTCATACATAGCTTATTTTCTAAATGTTAAATTTTGAATCGGGCTTGAAGAATTTTGAGGATAGATTGATCTTTGTGAACGGGCGATGATTCCGCTCACTAGCCATTGACTTATGCACCGAGCTTTTATGGCTCATTGTCAATTGGTGGTGTGTGTGATTGGTTGGAGAGAAGAATTTCTATGGTTTGTGCTTGTGGAATTTGATTTGGGGAAATTTTGATGTTTAAATTTTTGACCCCCCCCTAATATGGCCATTTTTTGGTATTAAATACCACTTCCGAGTTGGGAAGTGGTTTTGTCCTTTGTTTACAAAGGAACAACTAGTTTACGAGTTCAGAAATGGATCCCCTGCCATTTCTGAACCATTTCCGAACTAGGAAGTGTTTTCAGATGAGAAAAATTAGTTAAATTGGGATTTCATAAAGGGCATTTAATACCCTTTTGAAACCCCCACGAATTTCCCCTCTCCAAAAACCTCCCAAATTATCCATTCAATTCCACTTCATCTCCACCCTAACACCCCCATCTAAACTTGATTTGAGGTATGTGTTCATCATCTATTTCATCATTTCTCTCTTTTATTCCAATTTCTATATTCATTTTGTGCATTTCTCATGGGATTTGTTGTTCTTCTAGATACAATGTATGGATGAGAATTTCATCCTAGAATTTTAAAGAAAATGTTAGTCCTATGCTTTGTTTGTGAGTTAGGGTTTACATTATCATTTTTTTTGTTCGATATAGAAGGGTTTAAATAGTTTTCCCACAAGGCTTTGTAATATTTTTGAGTACTTTATTGCGTGGGATTTGTTTATGCATTACATTAGTGTATTATATTAAGGTTTCGATTCCTTCGTGGTTGAGGATAAAAAATTATTGCTATTTAATGGACTTCCTAGGTTAGAGGCTTGGTTTTTTGCTTGGTCTAGGAAATTGTGTGATTAATTGTTAAGTATATTGTTGTGGTTTTTTTAATAGGATCATTGCTTCAATTTTAGTGGTCATATTTTATGATAATAAACTGCACGATTAATTTTTTTATGAAATGGAATTATTATTTTATAAAATGCAATGATAATTAAGCTAGGTTTGCTAAGTTTTTCAGCCAATAAAAATGCTCATGCAACAAATTATAAGTTTTAAGAGCACCAAAATAACCCATGTGACCACCTGGATGTGCTTCCCAAACAAGTAATTCATGCATAGAACATTGAGAAACACATAGTTTACTATCACGGAACAAGAAACCATCATGCCTATAGAACTTGTTAAATGCACCATTTTCGCATGCATTAAAAACATATGAAAAGTCGGAATCAGTCACATATAAATCAGTCACAAACGCAAAGCCTAGAAGAAGACACACAATCCAAACTTGTAATGAAAGCAATTCTGCGACTCTAAGCATCAACAACCACATTATCTTTACCCTTCTTATACTTAAGAGCATATGAAAAGGTTTCAATAAAGTTAACCCATTCAGCGCGACGCTTATTTAACTTCAACTGACTTTTCAAATATTTCAACGACTCATGATCAGTGTGAATAAAAAACTGGCGCGGTAACAAGTAATGTTGCCACGTTAGTAACATAAATTTATAGGTACAATAATTATATTTAAAAAATCCTGTAATAATGTAAAATAAA
This sequence comes from Rubia peregrina, assembly GCA_032355705.1. NCBI lineage: Eukaryota > Viridiplantae > Streptophyta > Magnoliopsida > Gentianales > Rubiaceae > Rubia > Rubia peregrina. The sequence goes on from JAULKK010007980.1 coordinate 8,438, forward strand.
AATATCTACATCGAATTCATATCAATTAGATTCTCCCCCCATGCCTTGTATAATTTGGTAATGGATGAGATGTGTGATCAACTACTAGAAAATAGGAACCTCTAATAATTCAATTAAACAAGTGTATGTATTAAAAGAAAAAGAAGATCTATAGATAAGCGAGAAGTTCTTTTGCGTTACTAATAACTAAGCCATTTGCAACCAGAATGATCAGTTTTTTATGGCGTGGTTTCCATTGAGTAACTATTTTACATCTTTGCGCAGAAAGTTGTTATCACAAGGCTAATATTAGTACGTTGAAATTTGGAAAGCAAAGAATGAGAGAGTATATTTATATCTTCAATATTTTCTCTTATAAAGGTTTTCTAGCATACACAGAAACAGAATTAGATAAAAAGTAAAAGTAAATTTCACAATCAGTATAGTTTCACTACAGGAGAGGAGTTCCACCTATTCCGCCACCAAAACCTTTGCCAAAACCTCCCCCAGGGTATCCGCCAGCACCACCACCGCCTCCACCGCCACCAACTCCTCCGGTTCCACCGCTTCCAAAACCACCACCAACTCCTCCACCAGCTCCTCCACTATTGCCACCACCTCCTCCTCCTCCTCCTCCACCGCCACCACCGGGTCCGCCAATGCCAACACCAACGCCAACTCCTACTCCTCCACCACCGCCCATACCTCCCCCAGGCCCTCCAACTCCTCCACCTCCACCACCTCCACCAACTAACAGTACTCTGGACTCTGGTCCGCCCCCCTCACCACCACATCCTGCACAGCCACAAGCTCCGGGGGGTTGACAACCCTGATCACCAAGTGCTAAAACACTCAAATTCAAGACAATTCTCGAGAACAGAATTGCCATGCAAAGCCATTTTTGGTAAGAATCCATGTTCATAACTGACAAAAAAAATTCAAACTAAGCAGCTAGTAAGCTTATTACTTCTCTCTAGTACTGATCAAACACAAAGGGGAGTTATCTATATTTATAGCCATTATCGTACAAAGACGGATAAAACGTTTATAATTCATGGAGCAAATAGATACCACTATATGAAGGAAGAAAACAGATGGTATAGAAAAGAAACCGCGGACATAAAACATGAAACGTTTTTAGAAATGAAACGCGGAATAAAAGACCAAAAATGCATACATGCCAGTCTTAATCGGCTTTGTGTCCAGAAGTGACTAACTACCTGGTTGAGTTGTTTGTGATGAGTTATGAAACGTGATCTCTTCCTTCCTGATGCTGGTGCCCCTGGACCACGTACGCTGGTGTTTTAGTGTGTGTGAAAATAGTGGGATTTTTCTCTTTTTTGGCTGCTCCATATTAGAGTAAAAATGCCAATTAAAGGTAGTACTTAATATTAGGAAGGATGTATATAAACAAATAACTACTCCATAAATAATAACCTTTTTACAAATAATAACTTTATTTACAAAAGTAATTGTAAAATACAAAAATCACCCTATATTTTTGTGAATATGCTGAAACAACCCTAAATTCATCGAAAGTGATGAAATAATCATAACAGTTCTTCGAATGTGTAATAAATTATAAATATTCATTGAATGTTATTATTATATATATTTCATTGGTGCCAAAACTGAAAGCTCATTTTGACTCTTTTAGGAATTTAAGCCACTTTGACACTTTCAAAAAATTTGGGATTATTTTGGTAATTTCAAAAATAAATATAAGATCATTTTCACGCATTTCTCTAACTGTTTCACTACAACAAAAAAGGTATATTAGGACACGTATACAGGGACACTTTTATAAAAAAGTGTCCTAAAAATGCATATTGGGATGCTTATTAAATTAAACGTCCTAATACTGTGTGACACATATTAAAAGTGTCCCAATATTTATATAATTAGGACATTAC
>JAULKK010007990.1:0-10328 GCA_032355705.1 Rubia peregrina
TTTGCACTAAAAATTATCTCAGGGGTATATTTGCACTTTCTCAAATACATAGGGGTATATTTGTATATTACCCAAATATTTTTTAGTGTTTGGTGAAGTGTTAAAAAATAATATGTTTTTAAAGTAGAATTTATTTTAGGGGGAAAACAGAAGTTGGTCGCTCCATGCTTTCAAAATAAGTCAGGTTTGCTTATAAACACAGCTATGCTATACATAGCCTATAAATATGATGAAATAGACTTAAACCTTTTATATTTAATATAATAATAAAGTGATCATGTTACATACTGTATGCATCAGAATGGTTCGAATCCGTTTGTCACAGAACATTTTAAACCCAATTACCTTCCAAATTTAAGACTTCTATGATTGTCTTGTTTTAATTGTCTTAGATATTTGATTATAAGTGTGTACGAAACATTTTGTGTGCGTATCATTTGATACTTTTCTGTGATTGATTTTGATGGTAGTCTTCGGGTCGATGTTATTGTAGCTACAGGATAATTACACAATAATAACTACTTGTTTTTAGTGCGTCATTCTCACTGCCACATAAGCCTAGGTTTAATATTGTAATATTGACTAGCGTTTTTATGTTCTCTTTTAGCCACTGAGGCTATAGATTAGAATTGTAATATTTAGCTAGCGCTTCAGTGTAAATGAGTTTATCGCACTTCATATGTTGTAATCGCATCTTAATAGAAATGGATGGGTACCCTATAAGCCCTCGTTCTATGAACGGTTCATTAAAAATGAGAGACTTATATGAGAATAAGAAATCCATGATTTTTGGATCTCACTCTTTACCCTTATTATCTTGATCAATGTAAATGGGTTTATCCCACTTTATATTTTTTTAATCGCATCTTAATAGAAAGGGGATGGGTACCCTATAAACCCTCGAACAATTCATTAAAAAAAGACTTATACTATGAGAATAAGGAGTTGTTTGGTATGCAGTAAGATGGATGGTAATTACAAAACCCAACGATTTTAGAATAAGTAAAGTTGTTTGGTTGATGTAAAATATTGAAAACGTGGAAATTTAAAAATTGAACTTCCCACACAACGTGGGAAGTATCTTACTAAGAACCCCCTCGGTCGAACGAAATTCCCCAATGCTTTTAATGTGTAATTACTTTTTCTTCCCACAAAACGTGCGTAAATTTTTCCATTTCGCCCCATTACGCATAACTTTTTCCTCTCCCTTCCGTGCAACAAACAACATCAAGGTAACCTTTTCCATTCCCTTCCGTGCAACAAACAACATCAAGGTAAATAAATCCCAGGAAATACAAATTCATTTATGTGCAACCAAACATATTATATGTACAAATTCCTTCATGTGCAACCAAACATATTTTATGTATATCTTAAGAATTTGATCACAGAAATAACTTCCCATAAAATAGAAATTATTGCAGGAATTAAATTCTCACATAAACCAAACGACTCCTAAGAAATCTATTTTTTTAATCTCACTCTTTACCCTTATTCTCTTGATCAATTCTCTTAATCAATATAGTTTTATTAAGCTTATTCTAACTGATACGATCTTGCTAGACAGAGGCAAACAAAAAGTTATTGTATCACAAGCTTCAATTATTTTTTCAACTAAACTGTTAACAGACGGAGGATGTTACGGAACCCAACCCTTCGGTTCTGATTAAACTGTACATCTAAACTTTTTCTAGGTAGTCTCAATCACAACAAGACCACCCCCTTGACATGTTCAACACACTTGTTTACAAACGACATTACGTTAACATGTGCAACACACGTTGGAATGTACCAGAAGATGATTAACGCAGTACTAAGTCAACTGGACTAGTTTCAAAATTTTCATCTTCCATCATAATCATTGATCACCTATGTCCCTAAAGATCTCCAACCCGAAGATTAAGCTCAGTCCTTCCGGTTCTCACTTGTAGCAGGTTGTTCAGAGTACTGATGAACACCAAGAAAGAAACCAGCCTGGTTCTTCTGAAGGAACCTGTTCATCAAATACCGAGAATCCCATTAACCAGTCACAATATACGGAAAAAAAGACATATGCATAAGGTCGACCGTGTTGTTATTATAAACCATCCAGCCAAGTGACGGAACTTTGGGAACTTTCGAGTCAGGAGAACCATTGGACGTAATTTTACTAGTCAGACATCCTAACGTAAATGCAGGTGAAATAAAGCAAGTGGGAGTTAAGTAACACGATGAATTAAAGCAAGAAAGATTTTGTACCTCAGTAAGTCCATCACAGTCTGTTGGAAATCTGCTAGCTGCGTCTCTTTAATGCCTACTCCGTGCCACATCTCAGGCAATTTAACTGAAAGACCATGACAACCAGTTAAGATAGTGAAAGAGTGCCCCATCAGGTAACCAAAACCCAAACAAGTTAATCAAAAGAAACTATGAAACGCAAAGTGTGATCCCGGGCAGTTAAAACTGCAGGGGTGTGGCACGCTAGAAGCAAAAGTAAAGGTGTAGCAAGAGGAAATAAGGTGGCAGTACTCGAGGAAAAAAGGCATAAATTTTCAGAATGAAGTTTTAAAAAAACAATCTTGATACAAGGTCTGAAACTCTGAATCTTAACAGCACTTAGCCTCGTTAGATGAGAGCAATTTAAATCAGATTCTAGTGTAGTGTGAGCACTTGGTCCTTTCAGAATAAAAGATTTAAAACATTTGTCCTACACAAACAGCAGATTACTTCTGAACTAAAAGTTTACATGCAACTATCGATAAAAAAAAGATCAATCTGAAGAAGTCATGATTTGCATACATATCCTTCTGTTGTTTTAGTTTCCACAACCTTTAGGAGAAGAAACATTCCATAGCAGTATTTAGTTACATGTTCATACATTTAAGAAAGAAAAAAATATGTAAAATGTCCAACAGTACGAGCATACCAAATAGCCTTAGCAGATGTTCAGCTCCATATACTGTTGAAGGTGTCACATCATTTTCTGTCGCTTCTTTATATTGCTGATACTCACTCTTATAGAGCAACTTTACAGACAATGATTTGTCAAAGTGATCACGCAACCCATTGATAATGTCTCCAAGAGTTTCAGCTGACCTGCATCCACCCACACGAGCCATAGTGAAATAATGAGAGTGGTGCAGCCAATGCTAATGGTGTTGAGTGAGTAAGGTCCTATTAGCTCATAAAATGAATGAAATTCGTCAAACTTCAGAATTTTCAAATTTCCATTGAAGACTTCAAACTGAAGAAATTTTCCATGTTTAGTGAAATGTGTCAAAGTTATCAAAGCATTTAATGTGTCTCAGTGGTGGTTTCCACAACTCCTTTCCCTCAGTCATGATCGAGGTCCCACCTAATTGTACGTATTATGTGTGACACAGCCCAAATCCCAAAGAACAACCATGTAACTGTAAGTGCAAAACAGCTTGGAAGTAATGCCAAACATCCACAACATGACTAAAAATGATCTGCATCTGACTTGAATATCAATATTGACGGTTCAGATAAGAGAAGAATTGAGAAGAAATTGGCTAACCTTGGATCTTTCTTCAGCCGGTATTCTTTGTACTTTCTCAAGACTTCAGCAGCGCTAGGAGACCTGGGAAGTTTGACTAGCTACAACAGAAAAGAAAAGAAGGTCGGCTTTGAACAAATACATTTAATAATGGGCACAGAACATTCGGAATGTGAAGTGACAGAAGTAAATTGGAAGTGAAAAGGAGAAGAGGATACCTTATCCGACTGATTTACACAATCATACTCATCAAGCAACTGTTTCTTCAATGTAAATGGAAAAGCGATGGTTACGGTCTTTTCTGATGCAGATGGGAGTATGACCTTTTCTGAAGGTGGGAGTGTGCTCATTTCTGAAGAAGATGGGGGTATCGGCATTTCAGATGAAGATGGGGGTATGGCCTTTTCTGATGAAGATGTGGGTTTGTCCTAATGAAAGCGCAATGATTATTACATGAAAAATTCTAATTTTCACAACAAAACTGAAATGAAATCCAGCTTCTCAATCTTCAAGTCACATATGCAACACATGAAAACTATATGAACAAATATTGGAGATCTTATGTAGCAGTTAAAATTGTCCATCTTTTTATCCTATTCAAATCCACAGTATCTGCAATTTATAGTTCATGTCTCTCCTGAGTTTCCATGAGTTTGAGAAAATGCCATTAATTCTCTGAACAAAACAAACACCTGAAATATGACAAATAGAAAAGGCTAATAGCAAACTGCAAATAGGTATATCAGAGTGCGAAATCAATTCACCGGAAGGAGGAAAAATGTTTTTATAAAGGGGATTAAAGAACTTAGTTTTCGAATACATGATTAAATACCTCAGAAAATTTCCCTATTTCGGAAGAATGACAATAGTAAAATAACAGCCCAAAATAGTAAGTGGATTAAAGACAAACCAATCATTTTACAAGACAGCCCCAATAATTCCCACAGTTTATTGTTATAAGCAGTTGAAATTTATTCAGCCACTTCAAAGAGCTATGGTAGACCCTGGAATCCACATTGTTGTGATTACAAAGAAACAGAAGAGAAACAATACCACATGTTATTTCCATTACCGAGCAACTAATTTAAACAAGGATTACATAACATACCTTTTCAGCGGATCCAGCTTTTCGCTTCCTCCCTCTTGCACCTGTAGTTACCAAACCAGAAAAACATACACCTCTACAATAAGATACGCGTTCTCAATGAAAATTGTAAAATGAAAATCTCACAACTAAATTACCCATTGTTGATTTTATGGATGTTTTTCAGACAAGTTAGTGTGTGCTTAAGGTCATACAATCCAATATTGAGCATTCATGTAACGAACTGACAAAAGTTTGGCAAAGTTGTTTTTTGTATGGGCAAACCAATTAACGAATCTGAGTTTTAAAAATTTGCGGTCAATATGGTATGTCCACGAAAAGTATTTGAATCTAAAAAAGGAAAATATAATTTTCTATGCCCCAGACGAAAATAATCAAAATCAATGTCTTTTTCCAATGGATACATTTCGAGTTGATGCCAAAAGAAATTGATGAGAAGAAATTGAAAACAAAAGCATAAATTGATTTTACCAGTTCCAATTTTTGGTTTACTCCCACTTTTTGCAGTTTTCTGCATTCTATTCAAATCCTCCATATACTTTCTGTTCTCTTCAGTATCTTTCATCAACTGATCAAGCAACAACCATTCATCATAGCTGATTTACCAAAAAAAGAAGAAGGAAGAGTTAATGTGATGAGCAGGTGGCAAACTTACTCCTTGAATTATAAGGGTGCCAATTAGAGTTAGCGGGTCGTAATCAGATCACACATTCTACATTATTGCATAAGCTATAAATGATTAAAAAAATCAATTGTCGCGTTGGCAGGTCAAGTAGGTCGGGTTGTCCAGTTAAACAGGTTGGCGGGTTACAAAAACACTCATTGAATATGGCTGTTTTACCAGTAAAACTTCAATTTTACCTATACCCAATCCATCAGTATATAAGACGACAATAGTTAACATAATGGCACAAATTATGTTCCCAAATTGCTAGTTTATAAAATGACGTGGCTGGAACAGTCACACAAAGTTTAGTATCACAAAACGACTAATAAATCCACGTGTGCTAATAAGTCTGGAGAACACAGATGATCAAATCATCCACTATAAAATGTCCTACACTCGCCGGATATACTTTTTCCAACATGAAGTAGGAAATGCAACAACATGTTAAGGGTCCGGTAACTAATTAGAAAGCCAAATCCAACACTTGCATCAACAGCTCATGGAGGTTGACGTCTTGGGCAAATTTTGGTTGTTGTATAGACTAAGAGTAAGGGTCTTCAAGGGTATAGTCAAACCTGACTGGAAGTGAGTATAAAACTTATTTTCTAACATCCTTTTTGTACACACATTCTCTATCAGTTGGCACTATATTTCACGGCACATAACTCCGTTACAAAATCCACAAGAAGTAAACCACACACACACACACACATATATATACGCAACAACCAGGCCTTTAACTTACTATGTGGGGTCGACAACGAAGATCATACCTCATGTTCGGTCAAACCAGGCTTCTACACGGTAAACTGATTACACCAGCACCTATAACCACTTAATTAAATTTTCTGTGACGGTTATGGTGATACTTGACAACCATAAATCATATCCTACGTGTAATATCCATATAAATCCGCTTATTTTTTACCACGACACACCTTAAATTTTATGAGTAATTTAATGCAGATTTGACAAGTGTCGCTTTCTGACCTGTAGTTAATTATACTATAATAAAAGTGGCATTCCCCTTATACAAGTCTTATTAAACACTTCGATTCTAAAGCATCACTACATGCCTCTAGTTTGTCAGTTACACATTCTCTCAAAATGTAAATTAGCATTTTGCTCAAATAGCATACAAGCACATAAACCCAGCTGGGAAAGCTATGATTAAGGATTAATGCATTATCCGAAAAAGAAAAGGAAAAAAAAAACCGATCTCAAAACCGGACTGCAAACTCACGTTTTCTTCCATCCCTGCAGAAGAATAAGAACATACCATTATATTCCATTCTTCACTTAGGTTTAGACAAGCACAGAGAATTCGAGAACTTACAGTATAATGAACAAGTAACCTCCAGCATGGCCCGTGACCGACCTTGAGTATCTGGGCCAAAAACACAGATTATTACAACAATTTCAGAACCCAACAGCAAATTGTAGGGATTAAACCCCTCTTCAGCTCTGATAGCATTTCTCAGGTTAAAACCCTCAGAAAAATGGTCAGGAAAAACATCCAACTCAACAATTCAACAGCTAAAAAGCAACATGATTAGATTAACTTAGCTTAGCTTCCTACAACCTTATCGAAACAAAAACAGAAAAAAAACATCGAATAATTCTGGGAGAAGAAAACAACAGAACGACACATTACCTTAGCTTCGTACAACTGGTCTCTGTACTTGGCGAGGACGATTTCCCCCATTTGGAAAGGGCAGGACTTCGGGGACGAGTCGCCGCCGTTAGCCCTGACGGCCTGATCACTTACGGTGGCGGAGGTGTCAACCGAAACCTCATTTTTGTTGGAGCTTCCCGTCATCGGACGATCACGGCGCGGCGGAGACGGCGGAGAGAGAGGATTAGGTCCGAGAGCTTCTCCTGGGGCCTCCGTCGCCATCGCTATAAATGTACACCTACTGAGTGTGTTGTGTGTGTGTTTTTTCTTTCTTTCCTTTTTTGGGGAGAGACGGACAGCGAGAGTGGCTTTGTTTAGTGATGGGGGTTTTTATATGGCGCCGGCGTTCTTCCGAGTCAGACGAGTACGCTCATTTTCGACGACGAGGGACGTGTCATTTTTGAATAAAATAATGAGAGATCTTATTGTCTGGATGTTAATTGGTGGGTTTTGTCATGACGTCACTTTGAGCCAAGGGCATTAATGGAAAAGCACATTCAATAAGGAGCAGATGCAGAGCAGATGACAGTTAGCGGGAGTTAGCAGAGCTCTCTGATTGCTACGAAGGAAGGATAGTAGTTATAACAAACTCTGGTAACTGAATTAGTTGGTTGCCTTGACGTGTATAGCATAGAATTGGTGAGGAGAGATCTTATCAGTTAGGAACTTGATCATTGTTGAAACTTTATGTTTTTCCTTCTTTTGTTTTTGGCTGTCAATGGAAGTTCTGAGCTCAGATTGAGCTGATTTTCTTCTAAATCCCTGTTAATCTTTCTGGATCCTTACGGGTTTGTGCGGTTGAGCCCACTAGTACACTGAAGCTCATTGACGTTCTTGAAATCTGCTGACTCTTTTAGAACACAAAATAGGGTGGCAAAACCGACTCATAATTCATGGGTCAAATGGATTATCATTCTTAAATGTGAGTGAGTATAAGTAAAATAAATAGTGGTTAAATGGGTAACGACTTAAATGAGTATTTGAAATATATGGATAGGAAGTGTTAGGTTTGCAAGCTACTGCAGATTCACCCATATAAATTATATATAAACTCATATACACATATTGGTTGGAATATAAATCCTATAAGTCAATATATGAGTTGAGACTTGTGAGTTTTACACATATGGGTTGGTATCCAATTTTGACCTATTAGTTGAATAGTTTTCAACCTGCGGGGGTTAAGTGGGTTTTAACCGACCCCATTTGTGACCTAAACCATTTTTTACCCGTCATAAAACAGGTTGAAATGAGTCATACTCACTTTTTAAAAAAAAACTTCCCATACTATCTGACCTACATTCAACCCGCCCGCCCCATTTGCCACCCCCACAAAGTATAGTTTTAGACCACCATTAGACAGAGTCATTTTATAATTGATGTAGCTAATGGAGTGATTTGATTTTGATTTATTGCAACAAGATTCTTGCAACTTTAAATTTATTTAAAATGTAATGTAATTTAGTAATTATAATTTGACCATAAAATTTATTGGAACGGGATTTTTCATGATCGATCTAACCGTTAGTCGGTTTAACAATAAATTTCTCATTTTATAAATATAATACTATGTTTCTTTTTCGTTCTTTAACTATTACTACATCCGTCCCAGTAAAAACAGTTGAAATGCTTTCTGCTTGCTCTTTAATGCAAGCTGATGTGACAAGAAATAATTGTGAAAAATAAAGATATTTTGAGAAATTAATGGGTCGAGTATGAAAATTCTTAAAGTTAAAGAGGACGTTATGGGAATTTAACAACATATTCTTTATTATTTTGAGTGATTTTTAAAGTGTCATCTTTTTTGGACGAACGAGAAAAGAAATTTTGCCATTTTTTATGAAACAGAGAGAATTTTATAAGATTGAGATTACTTTTTTCTAACTTAACAAGAATTAAATTTAAATCTTGTAATACTTTAGTTTACTTTAGTTAATAATAATAAATTGTATTGAGTCACTTCAAATCAAATGAACCGAATACTCCCTTCGTCCCACTCTAAATTGCTTATTTACTTTTTGAGAGTCAAAGTTGGTAAACTTTGACCCTAAATATAAATTATTATATAAATAATAAATATATCATGGGAGATATTTTTATATTTGTCTTAACATCTATTTTCTAAATATCAATTTTTTATGTGACATTATTATAAGTAACTAGAGATATTTACGGTCAAACATACTCATTGAAGACCGTGGGACGGAGGGAGTATTTAACAGTAACACTGTCAAACTTTGATCACATATTTGACTATTTTCAAGAAAGAACTCCTTGCAAACTTGACTTACTTTTGTTTGTTGATGCTCAATATCACTTGGACAGAGTACAAAGAACATAAAACAAGTAGGCAGAAAACCAATTTCATCAAACATCCTTTAGTACTCCCTGGATTTTAAATATGATCATACACAGGACATTTAAATATGATAATTTAGTATCCACACGGTTTTTACAATTATGAAAACATCAGTACTATTAAGCAAATATTTGTCTTCAAAAACATAAACAAAAAAGGCAAAGATTTTCTTTGCCTTCAGATTGATTCCCGCTTCCACAATAATATATTCGAACATGCTCATAGCCTATCAAAGAATCGCAAGTCATAACCATCACCCTTCAACAAACCAGTGATCGACAAAAGTCTATGTGATGGTCCCAATGTAGACATGTCTAGTGTTTTCCCTCTGACCGTTGTTCTATGGCCGCCTTGCGCCCCTGTGCTGCCACTCTCCTCCGCCAGTAATTCTTTGTCGCCCTCCTCCACCAGTAATTCCTTGCATTGCATGTATTCACTTTGTGCTCATCGCGATGATTCTGTTCCTGTATTGAAAAGCCTAACAAACCTTTATTCATCAAAACAAAAACAGCAGGTGTAGTTGCAATATTAAAAATTTATTATGCAACATGTAACAGTTATAAAGTTTATAACCTGGTTCATGCAACCCGATCTTCATTTCTACTCATTTTCACTTTAAATCTTGGTATTTCCATAACTTATTGAAAAATCATCTTTCAAGATATGGACTCTGTATTTATTAATAATTTAATATATTTAATTTTTAAATTGACTTAATTTTTGTTGACATATGATAATCAATTATTTTATGTAGAAATAAAAAATAATATACATGTAATTTTCATAGAAAATACTAACAATTGTATAGTAATACCGTACATTGTAAAATATATATTGATAAGATTATGAAAGATCTGTCAATAATGAATCAATACTATTTTTTTTCAAGTTATAAAATTAGAGTCCGTCTCTTGAAAGACGGTCTTTTCATAAGTCATGGAAAGACCAAGGTTTAAAGTGAAAATTAGAAGAAATGAAGATAAATTTTTCGGGTTGCATGAACCAGGTTATAAACTTTATAACTGC
>JAULKK010008011.1:0-20219 GCA_032355705.1 Rubia peregrina
GAACATGTTTAACCAGAAGACCTCCATGTGCAACCATTTCACGAACAAAATAGTAGTCAACATCAATATGCTTGGTACAATCATTATGAATCGGATTTGCATCAAGATATGTTGTGGAAACGTTATCACAATAGAGAGTAACAGGATCACGAAGGATATACCCAAAATCAGCAAGAAGTTGACGAAGCCAAATCGTTTCGGCCGCAGTAAGAAACAACCCTATATTCAGCTTCAGTTGAGGATTTTGACACAATATATTGCTTCTTAGAGAGCTAGGAAATCAAATTCTTTCCAAGAAAAATGGGGTTTCCAAGTCGAGGATCTTTGGATGGCTGTTTAAAATTTGAGGAATCTAATTCTATGACATATGTTTTTAAATCCATTAGACGACGGGGCTTGGAAATACCATCTTTAAGACGAGTAACCATAAGATGAGCATTTCGAACAGGTGACACGTGACTAGGAATTGACTCAGGGGAGGTGGTAGGTGGAGATGAGATAGACATTGGACTTGGAGATACATGCTCCGGTGAAGAAGACATTGGACTTAGTTGGACATCGGCATGAGAAGTTACGACATTCGTTGACTGTGCTAATGGCGGAATTACCGGTGAGCTGACTGGAGACCGCGGGAAAGGTGGAGCCGGTAGTGGAGGCATAACAGATATCAGCTTAGATGCTGCATGAACGACGACACCTGGGGATAAATCTGAACTTGACTAGACCACTGTAGGAGACCAACTCAAAATTAAGGTAAGAGGAGAGAAAAATGATTAAATTGACTTGGTAGAGAGAAGACTGATATAAACACGACCCGTAATGAAAAGTGACATGACAACTATTATAAACACGACCCGTAATGAGATCAAGACACCAATATCCCTTGCAGTTAGATGCATAACCAATAAAGACACCATGTTTTGACTTAGGCTGTAATATATTGAGTTTAGGATCCATCAAAAGTTGAAAACATGCACAACCAAAAACCTTCAAAAAACTATAAGATGGGAAATAATTTCTCAAAAGGTGAAACACCCCCTAAAACTAAACTCGGTAGGCGATTGATAGTAAACACAGGTTGAAAAGCGACATCAACCCATAACTAAGAAGGCAAGTCATATTGAATTAGCATGCTACAAACCATTTAAATAATATGCCTATGTTTACGCTCAACAACCCCATTTTGAGCCCGGGTGCCTGGACAAGATTTTTGAAAAATTATTCCAGATTTTTGAAAATGTTGAGTAAGAGTAGAATTATCAAAATCTCGTCCCCCATCACTTTGATTTTTTTTTTAATTTTGTAATTAAAAATATTTTCAACCATGTTTTGAAAGTTAAAAAATAGTGAGTAAAATTTTAATTTTCGACGCAAAGGATAAATCTATGTAAAACGTGAAAAATCATCAACAAAAATAGCATACTAAAGAAAACATTGATTTGATAAAGCTGGTGATTGCCAAAGATCACTGTGAATCAAATACAAGGGATATGGAGCATAATGTTGAACCGTTTCAAAAGGCAATCTATGAACCTTGCCCAATTTGCAACAAATACAATTGTCATGAAATTTTGAAGTACATGAAATACTTTTATTGGAAACGAAAGACCCTATAACTTTAGAAGATGTGTGACCAAGACCAGCATGCCAAATATTTCCCGAATCCTTAGTAGCTAAGAATGCATGAACCAATGATAGAGGACTGACAAAGGAAGGCTGAATAGGATAGACACTATGCTTACTGGACCCCCGAAGTAGTACTTCCCCCATGGTTTTGTCCTTCACCTAAATAGAAGAATCATCAAAACACACAGTACAATTATTTTCTTTACATAATTTATTAACTGACAACAAATTATGTTTGAGTTTGGGAACATGACAGGCGGAGGATAAGGTGAGGGGACAAATAGCACTCTTAATACTCATTTGCCAATATTTTGAATAGGGAGGGAGGTACAATCACCAACAACAACTAAACTTGAACCATTATATGGAAGCTTAATAGAGAACTTACCATCCTGATGAGTCATGTGCGAGGCAACTCTCGAATCCGGATACCAGACAGAGTCATTTGCTTCACCACAAATAGACAAGGAAGCAAAGGCACGAGTGACACTCTCTTGACTCGACGACACAAAATTGGGATTAAAAAGGTGAGGACAATACGCAACTTGGTGACCTGGATTCCAACAAAGACCACAAGAATCAGAAGAGGGGGGTAGAGCTAAAATTTCCTTTAGATGAGTTATTTCCATTGTTACGATTCTTGTTTTATTGTTCCATGCCACCCCCTCCACTGTTATGAGTGGTGGACTGTCCTCCAGCATTGCAATTGTTGTTGTTGTTGCGTACACCTTTGTTGCGATTGTTCCTGCCCTTATTTTTTCCACCACTAGTATTCTTAGGACCAGACGGGAGAGAGGAGCTCAAACTCTGACCCGCCCATCGCATGCAACAGAGAGGCATCCATTCTTTGAAGCTTCAGTCTCTGCTCATGAAGTAGAAGCTTTGGGCGCAAGTCATCAAATGTAAGCTCCAATAGATAATGCATCATTGTAGTAACAAGATGTGCATAATCAGGATCACCATCCAAACCAAATAAAGTATATTGCACCAAGTCTTGATTAGAGATGGGACATTTAATTGCAGCAAGAGAGTACACTATCCTTTTAATATCACGCAGATATTCATCGATGGAATGATATTCAGTCTTCTTAAGTCGAGATAATCTACCCTTTAACTCTACAGAAAAATAGGGGTACATTGACACTTTCATCCAAATAATGGGGTTAGAATTGCACTATTAGATTTTACAGGGTTAGATTGACACTTTTAACTATAACATAGGGTCATTTTAGCATTTAACTCTCCCCAAATTATCAATTTCTACTCAAAGCAATTATTGAATTCCCAAATTTCTAACATTTTCCCAAGTTTCACCACTAACGCTTGGCAGAGGCCATCGTTGATGGCTTGGTGTCACTGATGAGTTAAGAGAAACTGATTGAATTTATTCATCGTGGTTACCACGATCTTGTTGCTTACCGATGATTTTTTTCTTCATTCATTTTCATATTTACTATTTTGGTGATTTACATAGTGTTATAGTTTTCTTTTTTTCTCTTTCTAATTTTATTGAAGATGGTTTCTACAACTAAAGAGCACGTGCAACAAGCACTTGAAGATATTAATGTTGAGGAAAGTAAACAACTTTGAGATGTGGATTGATATACGTGGTACCGGTTATAACCGACACATCGTCAAAAATTGATACTAATTGAACCAGTATAACCGATAATATTACAATCGGCTATACAGTTCCTTTCATAATTTTATAAAAGGTAGTAACCAAAATAGATTAACCGCCTAATCGTAAAATCGACTGGTTGAACAACCCTAACCAAATATTAGAAAATCCCCTTTCATTTTTGGAACAATAAATCTTAAAAAATGTGACAGTTAATTGGCACAAAAAGATGAATTGCTTGGTTATGATTAATGGAAGAAAATATACATGCGTCATCATCTGGGAGGTCATCGTCGTACCTCTCAAAGTTACAATTTATAACCCTAAAGTTCTTCCTATATAAAACTAAGTAGATAGTGGAAAATCGGGGTCATCCACAAAGAAGAGATATTTTCCTAAGCGTTCAAGAATATAAGGTGGATATAGGCATCGATAAACATATATAAAATAAAATCGGGGTCGTTGGCAATATACCTACAATGGTTCAAATCCAGTTGGCTGGTCCCGTCTACCCAAAACTAAGAGGGAATAATAATGGCTCTGATGGGTGGTTATTCTAGAATAGGAAATAATGACCGGGGGTGAGGGTTGGTTGGTTTTTCCTAAGTTACGAAAGCAAAAACAAGACAATTAGTTTATGAAGATAAATAGGCTAATCATGCAACAAACTACTACAAGATGATAAAATCAACAATGAAAAATCATTGGGGGCAATTGATTCCCACTTCCAAACCTCTTATAAATTATAGAAACAATCACTCATTCAATCACATTGATTACCTATGGTGAATGTTATCCCTTCCATTTCAAAGATAAACATTCCTTTTTTCTTAAGAGTAATTCACAAAAGCGATCAACGACTATTTGCAAGCCTCATTAATGATCACTTTAGACAAACATTGTCTAATGGTATTTAATCAATGCCATCATACACAAAGAACCATAGATTTGATAACAACTACAAGTATTCTACCAAATG
The DNA here is from genome assembly GCA_032355705.1 of Rubia peregrina. NCBI lineage: Eukaryota > Viridiplantae > Streptophyta > Magnoliopsida > Gentianales > Rubiaceae > Rubia > Rubia peregrina. The sequence goes on from JAULKK010008011.1 coordinate 4,227, forward strand.
CCTAGCCATTTAACCAAACAAAGCATCTATTAGGTTTAATCTAGAACAATCAACATTCAAGATTCTACTTTTTAGTGCGACCTCAGGATAAATATGATAAAAACCACATTAACATACTCATCTAGAAAGATTAACATCATTTACCCAACAAGAAATTTTAATTCCATGTTCTTGGATTTTTATCCCAAAGAAAAAAATTGTACACTTTGCTAAAACCCTAACATTTAACTATACAAACACTTCATAATCTCAAACAACCCATAGCATAAATGAAGTAAACAACATCATTAATACCACAATATTTTTTAAGTAATCAAGAATCATAAATGAGTTTAAGAGGTTCTCACCACATTGGCTTGGAAGCTTTACCCAATTTCTCCCAAGAATAAAAATAGCCTAGATAATCAAAACCCTAAACATAGAACAAAAATCTATAAAGAAACAAGAAGAAATTGAAGAAGAAGTGTAAAAACTAAGGTTTTGGAGCCCCCAAGCCAGACATACTTCAAATGGGGAAGAAGGGGCTATTTATAGTAGAAGAAATGAGAAAGAAAAAGGCCAAAAAATCAGTCTCTGGGTGTTTTCCATGGACAGTGATATATGACACGGACCGTGGAGGTCAATCTGCCCCCTTTTTATTTCCATTGCTACGAGTGAATCATTCATTCATTTTGGGAGTTCTTTTAGTATTTTTATAGTACTCGCGAAGACGGATCCAATGATGCTATCCATAGACACCAATTCATCTCAGATTATTCTCAGAACTCGGTTCCAAAAATCCATATTATTCTTCCTCCGCTACTTTGGCTTCCTTCTTCAATCCATCTTCTACCACTTTGTAAGTGACATTCCTTCTTCTACCATCCTTGTGGATGACCTTCACTAAAAAACTCCAAACTTCTTATGATCAATCTACAAATTAATATCACAAACTGGAATCTAGATGCTCGTAAGGACCAACAATCCATTAGACTCAAAATAGGTTACAAAATGAAGGATTTAGATGCAAAAACCGAAAACGGTTATCTAAACCCTTTATGATGCAAACCTACCTGAATTATGCAATCTTCTAACAAAAATATAACAAAAGAGATGCTTTTTAAAAATACATGCATTTGACGTCTCATCACCCTTAGTACTTTTATGTTTATATAGCTAAGAGCTTTTCGAATACATAGAAATAACCTCAAGTTATATCGAGTTTGTAGTCAACGTCGGTAAAAAACTTGAACAATGAAAATGATCAAATGATCCTTGTATTATATATGTCCTCTCATTCTTACTTATGTTATGATATAGTCCCAATTTTTTAGAGTGCTCAACTAACATTGACTTAAGTAATCTAACCTCCGACTATTAATTAGAGTTAATTTGAAAATTTTATGTAGAAATATAATGTAAATGACATAAACACCCTTGGTTAGGCAATTTTTTTGGAAACTCCAGTAACTCGACTGAAAACCACCACAAATCACACTCAAACTACCACCAATGTCGTACACCCGTACATCCAGACCACCACCATCGTACGCATAAACCACCATTACTTTTGTACATGCAAACCTCTCATTGATGCCGCCACCACAACATATCAGAGGTTCACCCACCACCACCCCAACTCAACCACTCAACCACTCACTCACCACATATCCACCCTAGCACCATCCCACCCCTAAATTTTCATCCCAACTCTTTAAACCCTAGACCTTCATCCCACCTTTGCGAACCCTGCACCTTTATGCCGACACTAGCCCCATGCTTTAGTTTTTTCATTCGAAGATGATTCTGATTGGGCAGAACAAAATGAGTGAGTGGAGGTGTTTTTGGGATTGAGTGGTGGTGGATTGAGTGTTTTGAAAGAGTCTGTATTACAAGGCAATGCTTTTGGGTTTGATTTTCTAATTTGTGCGGTGGTATTGTAATTATTTTTGCTTCAATTTTTGGATTGAAGAAGTGGCGCCACTATAGTTATGGTGTTGAAAGAGGTGGATTGAGTATTTAAAAGGGGTTGAGTCTGGGTTGGAGTGAATGAGTGAGAATTTTGGAAAAAAGAAGAAATATAAAAATATTTTTTCGTTTTCATTTTTTAAAGATTTAAAATCGAGGGTGTTTTGGTTATTTTCATCATCTCTGAATTTAGCCCGTGTGAACTGTGAGCTGGGACTAATTTGGTCTACTTCAAAATTTAAAAAAACTCCGAGTTATATTGTCACATATGAAAGAATTGAGTGTTAGAAGAGCACTTTTAAACTAGCCAAACTATTAAGAGTATTTATGTCATTTCCATTATATCTTTGCAAAAACATTTCAAGCCAACATTGGTCAAGAGGCAAAGGGTTAAACAACTCAAGTTAATGCTAGTTAAGGGTCATATGAGCACTTTAAAAAAACTTGAAATTATATTGACTCATAAGCAAGAACTAAGGGTCACTTATGTGTTGAATCATTAATGGGTTTTGTGATTAAACACGCTGGCTCGAATTATAAGAATATTTAAATAGATTGTACTAGGTTAAGAATGAGTGTTACTTTTGGAAGCTACCGCCTTTCATACACGTTTTATATGATTGGATTGCCGACCACCAACGTAACTTAACATACTCATTTTTGGGAAACTAATGCATCTTTGGTCCAAACCGGAAATCAACACATTATGGAGTGACTTTGAAGACCTATAGAGGTCTGAGTAAATTATCCATACGCTAATGTCCCTCTACCTATTGTGAGTACTATATGCATTCAAATTTACAGTTGGGTAAAACACAAAAATGACACTATATTTTTGCAAATGTGCTGAAATAACTCTGTGTCCTTCGAAAGTGAAGAAATAACCTTAAGTTTTTGTCGAATGGTGCCGTTATACCTGGCGTACTCATGATCAATGTTGAACTTGGAAAATCCAGGGTTGACCATTCTGGAAGTGATCAAAATACCCCTGCTTAGTTTTCTTTAAAAATTTGTACAATTTTACCCTCCTCACCATCAGGACCTAACAAGAATTCTAGGGTTATATCAACACTTAATTTTGATTTTTTACGATTATATTAACATTTTTTTTTGAAAATTTGTGGTTGGATAAGGAATATTAAACATTTTCCAAAATCACAACAAATAAAATGTATTTATCAAATACTGGGAAAACACCCATTTATCTATCAAAATGAAAAATACTTTGTATTGATTCATAAACTATATATACTGATAAGAGAGATGAACAATCTAAACTTTTTTTTTACTAATCAGTGCCGATAACAATTTTTTATACTAGTCGTGTACTTCTTTTGACTAACCCATCTTCCTCCTCATTTAGACATACTTCATCTTCATCCTCTTTAGTAACATTCGATGAATGAGGACCCCCCTATTAGAGTTATGACTAGCAACCTCATCATCTTCAAGATTGATAGGCAACTCAATCTGTCATAAGAATTGCAAAATTGAACAATTACAATGAGTACAGAAAATGGGAAAGGAAAGGAGGGAAAGTAGCGGGTTGGAATCCTGCTATGGTAATAACCAATAAAAGCTACTTTCATCTTCAAACCCTATAATATTGTATACATATTTTAAAGTCCATATTTAGTTAATTGGAAATTTGTGCAAATTGTGCAAATATGGAATAGTTTGTGTTGAAACATCATAGAAGGAAATTTGGGTGATATAAGGAATTTGGAGTTGTAATCCGAGAAAAAATATTTTAATCCAGGAGTTGTGGTTGAAAAATATATCAATTTCTATATTTATGAGATTGGATTGGATTTATGGAAATTGAAATTGATTTGATGAATATCCTTTTTAGAAAGGATTTGGATGAAATATTCTAATTAAGTTTTGAGGGATTAGATTTGATAATTCCTATCTCCAAGAGATTTGATTGAAATCAGAATTAGAGATGTAGAAGGAATTATTTTGGCATAAGAAATCAATGCATGCGATGGGTTAAAATAGAAGACATTTTGGCTGAGTTAATCGCGGTTTTTAAAGAAGAAAATCTTCATACATATTATTGATATTCAGTGAAGTGATCCACATCTGTGTGTCTGTGTTCCAACATGATCATAACCTTGTGATCAAATTCAGAATTGTATACCTTAATTTCTCGGGAAGGAGAGATCCAGTGTCGACCAATTTCGTGGTCCAAGGGAGTCTGATCAAGGCTGATCGGTAGTAAGGAAAGCTTGCAGAATTCACACGTTATAATTAGATAAGATAAGTAAAATTGTATGGTGCACTTTGTACATTATCTAACTGATTAGTGGATTCATTCTGAACTAGGCCAAGCCCCCACATATGTAGGTGATTTTCACTGAACTGCGTGACAAAGTCTTGTGTGTTTATACTTATTTTATTGCATACTTGGTTAGGTAGGTTGTGTTGGAACACAGTATTAATTATTAATTAAATTAGGTAAAATCAAATTTCATTTGATATCAGAGCTAAGTCACATACTCTTACCTTGGTTGTGTCAAGGAAAGTGTGATCCGGTTTTACGATGGTGACCAAAGAAGGAGTTTCTGCGTCTCGGCCACCAGTGCTGGAAAGAACACACTACAACTAGTTGAAGGCATGCATGATAGTTTTTATTAAATCACTGGATGAATTGGCATGACATTTTGTTGAAATAGAAATTCGCAAACTGAGAGCACTATAGAGACAGTAACCAGTTCCAAACAAGGAGAACCTAAACTCAAGGGCAACATGGACATCTGATGAACTAAAAATGTCAATGGAAAATTCCAAAGCATTAAATGCAATCTTCACAGCAATGGATGGAAACCAGTTCAAACTCATCTCTACATGTCATCGGGCAAAGAAAGCATGAGATATTTTGCAGACAGTGCATGAAGGTACAAGTAGTGTACGTGAATCTAAATTACGAATGTTGGATACAAAGTTTGAAGAATTGAAGATGGAAGAGGGTGATACTATTGTTGTGTTCAAAGGAAAACTAAGGGACATCTCCAATATGGCTTACCAACTTGTCAAAACTCACAAGGAGTCTAAAATGGTGAAGAAAACCTTAAGATCACTCTCTCAATGATTTTCCATGAAAGTTGGGCAATCGAAGAAGCATGAGATGTATCCACCATGACATTAGATGAACTAATGGGATCACTGCAAACCTATGAGATGACATCAGAACAACCTGCAAAGAAAGTTAAAAAAGAGTTGGCTTTCAAAGCTTCGTCATCAAAGAACATCCATAAAGTTGATAGTGATGATGGTATTGAAGAACTTGTTTTTATCACCAAGAATTTCTCAAGAATGTTGAAGAAGGTGGTGAAAAAAATCACAGGAAAGATCTAGTGATAATAGACCTCAGGCACCAAACTTTGGGAACAACCTTGGAACGAGAATGGAACAAACCAATCAGTAATTCTCAAGAAATCAAAGTGGAGAAACAAAGCAGCCAGGAAGGATTCAATGCACAAAATGTGGAGGATAAGGACACATCCAAGCTGAATGTGCTAACACTCGGAAGAAGCAAAGAAGATCACATGTAACTTCATGGAATGAAAATGAAGAAGAGGAGAAAGATGAAAAGGAACTCACCAACAATTATGTAGCATTTGGAGCTAAAATACAAGATCTATCAGAAAAATATAGTTTTGACAACTCCTCTAGTTATGATGAAAGTTAGGCTGTAAATGATGAAGATATCTACAATGCATATGAGAATATATATGATATGTGTATGAAAGTTGTTGACAAAAATAAAGCTTTGAGAACGGAGAAAAATCAACTTGCCGAGAAGGAAAATGAGTTGTTGGTTCTGGTGACAAAACTCAAAGATGAGATTGAAAAGTTGAAATTGAATTTGAATTTAATAACTGAGAGACCTGAGATGGAAGAAGTAGCTATTGTCAAGTTGAACACTGGAAAAGTAAAACTTGACGATATACTGACTGTTAGAAAAATATTTGGAAACAGACTAGGGATAGGCTACGACAAGCCATACAAAAGCACGGTAGATTTTAAAGCAGAGGTTCAAGACATGAAGCGGAAGGTGATTAAAACACGGTTACACAATCTAGTTATTTGCTACTACTGCACCTATCAAGACTATATATAGGAACAATGCTTTAAGCTGCTCAGAGATATCATGAATGGATGAAAATTGTCTGCTTGTTCCAACATGAGTGATGAACAACGATCAAAGATGGTAAAAAATGTATGGGTTCCTAAGCACAATGATACTTGTCTTGTTGCTCATACTTCTCTTATATCACATTCTAGAGATTCATGGTACTTTGACAGTGGATGCTCTCGACATATGACTGGAACTCAAGAGTATTTGACAAATATCAAACCATACGATGGTGGTTTTTGTAACATTCGGTGATGGAAAGAAGAGTCAAGTTGTTGGAAAAGGTGAACTACAGATTGAGGAATTTCCTATAGTCAAAAGTGTTCTACTAGTAGAAGACTTGAAAGCAAGTTTATTGAGTATCAGTCAGTTGTGCAATGACAATATGACAAAGAAGTTTCATAAAAATAAATGCATAGTGAAACTTGGTAAAGATAAAGTACTCTCTAGAATTCCCTCTTCAGGAAAATGTTACTTGTTGGAATAAGAATGAGATATCAACTACAAAACCCTGGTGAAATTGAAAACTTGAAAGCAGTACGAGGTATGGCTACATCACTAACAAAAAGGGAATTGTGTGCTGACAATGCCAACAAGGTAAACATATTCGATCACCACACTCATCAGTTCAGTATATCACCACTTGAATAAATCTTAAATTACCGAATATTAATTTAATGGGTCTAGTCAGTACACCTAGTGTCAATGTCAAGAAGTATATTTTGTGCATTTTGACAATTTTTCTAGATATTCCTGGATGGCGTTCCTTGAAGAAAATATGATACTGTGGATGTTTTCAGAAGTTTGGTTACTAAAATACAGACAGAGAAAGAGAGTCCAGTGGGAAAGATTGTCAGAATTCGTAGTGATCTTGGTAGGGAATTCGAAAACTCCCAGTTTAGTGACTTCTGTGATGAACTCGACATTCAGCATGAAATCTATGCACCAATCATCCTCAAGAGAATGGGACTATTGAAAGAAAAAAAAGGACCCTACAGGAGATGGAACGAGTCATGTTAGCTAAAAAGGAATTCATAAGAAATGGTGAGCAAAAGCCATCAATAGAGACTGCTATACTATATACTAGGTCTACCTTCTTCCATTCACAAGTAAACCTTCATATGAAATTTGTAAGTACAGAAAGCCAAATGTCTCATATTTTCACGTGTTCAGTAGCAAGTTATATATTCTCAAAGATAGAGATTAAGTGGCAAAGTTTGATAGCCGCGGTGATGTTGGAATTTTTCTTGGATATTCTATCAACATTCGTGCTTACATGGTGTATAATCTCCGTACAAAAATTCCTATGGAATCGATTAATGTAATCATAGATGACTCTGATGATAATCGAGTAGCAGGTGAAAGAGAAGATGAACCAGACTCAGAACATGTTCCAACACATATTAGTCCTCTTGACCAACCGATCGATGTTGGAACATTTGAGCATTCACATGATCCTGTTGAACATGAAGAAGTTGACCATGTTGGAACATCCACTCCCACTTCATCATCTCATGTTCCAACACATGTTTAGCCTGGACCAAACATCAAGGGAACTCGTACACTTCCATAGGTTAACTACAGAGAACTTGCAGGATTACAATGTTTTATCTCTCTAATTAAACCAAAACATTATATAGAAGCTCCGGTTGATGAGTATTGGATTGCGGCAGTGCAAGAAGAACTTAGACAATTTTAATGGAGCGATTTATGGTATCTCACTCCTCGTCCCAAAGGTGTAAATGTCATTAGCACCAAGTGGATCATCAAGAACAAGTCTGATGCTTATGGCCATATTACAAGAAACAAAGCTAGGTTGGTTGCTCACGGGTACACTCAAGTTGAATGAGTCGACTTTGATGAGACATTCGCACCAGTTGCCAGGTTAGGATATATTTAGATTTTACTTGCTATTGCTTACACTATAAATTTTACACTGTACCAGATGGACATCGAAGCCTTTTTGAATGGCGTGGTCAATGAAGAAGTGTATGTTGATTAACCAAAAATATTTGAGAATCCACACTATCCACATCATGTGTATCGACTCAAGAAGGCACTTTATGATTTTAAACAAGCACCAAGGGCAAGGTATGAGCAACTTACTAACTTTCTCATTAAGAAAGGTTATCGTCCAAGGGGAGTAGATCACACTTTATTTGTGCAAAACAGATCATCAACAATTTTGATTGCTAAAATTTATATGGATGATATTGTGTTTGGCTCTGCTTCACCATCTCTGGTATTGAATTTTGTAACTTTGATGTAGGCTAAATTCGAGATGAGTATGGTTGGTGAACTCACTCATTTTCCAGGACTTTAGGTGAAGTAGGAAAATAATGGCTTGTTCATTGGTCAGAGTAATTATGCATTGAATTTGGTGAAGAGATTTGGCCTGAGTAATTATTGAGCTGCACGAACTCCAATGGTGTTTACGGATAAATTGGCTAAGGACAAGAAAGGTGTTGCAGTTAGTCACAAACTGTACAGAAGTATGATTTGAAGTCTCTTGTATCTCTGATAGGTCATTTTCTACCAGTTAAACCAGCTAACTTATCATATTTAAATTCAAGTATAGAGTAAGTAAGGTCGATCCCATAGAGAACAGTGTAAACAAATTCTTATTTCTAAAGATTCAATTGTTGGTTAGGTATACCGCACCTTAACTTGATGATAATATAATCTGTTAACTAAGAAAATAAAATCGATTAACTTAAGAAACTAATTAAATTAAACTAAGAATGCAAATAAACATAAATGTAAATATGAGAATGAATATCGGCAATAGATAAATCCACATTAAAAAATAATTTATATGATCACATGCGCAATAATAAATCAATTCGCATGAACCAACCAGTTATAGACTGCTGAGAATCAGCTACAAGACACAGTCCAATTTCTTCTTACATTATCGACAACCAGCAAGAATCAGATATAAACTGGCTACTTCTCTAATTAAGATATAATCTAGCAAGAATCAGCTATAAACTAGATTTAATATCTTAACAGCATTAAGAACCAAAGAAACCCAATTCAGATAATTCATAATCAGATCAGCCGTCACAAATTATCCACCCATTTTCCACTATCGGCTGTTAGTTTTGCCACTAATTAAATTTACCCACTAGATACAGATAAATAGTGGAATTTAATTTGCACTATTTCAAATAACTAAAGATTGATCAGATCTCAAAAAATTCAGAAATAAAATATACGCAAAGAACAAATAGGAATCCATTCAAATCAATTATCACGAACAATTAGGCCTCATATATAAATCATAGTTAATGCCTCATTACCCTAAACTGGAAAAGAAATTTAGCTACTAAACAAATTTATATATAAAAAACCAATGAAATTATAAATAATAAATAAAAGAAAAAAAACAAAACAAAAAAAACAAACGAATATGTAATGTAAACTTAATGCAAACGAGAATTATGCATATGCACTGCGGCGGATCAAAATAAGAATGCTGAGGAAAAATAGCAAGGCTACGGCGTCCGTCCTCAATCCGACACTATATAATCCTAATTATATCTAAATTACAATAACCCTAATTTCAAAAAATCCAACTAAGAAAAGGAAAATATTATTGGGCTAATCAATTCGTTCTTCATATTGATCCTTCTATTCTTTAATTCAACATTCTTTACATGAACCCAATTGAGTCCAAATTTTTCCTAGCACAATTCAATTGCTTCTGAGCTTCATTCTGGAACAATGTCTCATATCCCTTCTCGAAAGGTAAAATAAGCAAATTTTTCATTGAAGCACACTACCTCATTAAAAACCTTACCGGGAAAATTCCGTGGAAAAAACCCAGGGTTAAGGGAAAAGAGTATTGTGTATCTCTCCTCACTCTCAGCGCATAATCTAATAATTTCCTGCACAAAAACATATATATGTGCACATCAAATGGCAAAAGAAACTCATAAAAGCATATAAAATGGGTGTATAAAATACACTCAATCAAAAATCCCAACACTTAGATCGTACTTGCCCTCAAGCATGTAATATCAAAAAATTGTAAGAAAAATAAAACATTACCACACAATCAAATCAAATATCATTCACTATGGAACCCACCGTCTTACACAAGCTAAATCCAAGAATTTCTGGAGATCGTTGATCGGTGATTTACTGTTCACTAGGGGCGATTTCACGTTCCACTATGTGTTTTCTTACTTCCAGCTCTTTTTCTTTACCGACTTGGTGAGTTCATCAACTCTGCCACCAGAAATGGGCAAGTCGGGTGGGAAAAAGAAACTGCAAGCTAAGAGGACACTATATGGCTCACAGATAACTCCAATCAAAACTCATATGGGGGATTTCTCACTAGTAAAACCATAGATTAGAGGGATGGAAACTGTTCTTGAGGATTTGACAGATCGGGGGATAGGAGGAACGGTCCAGGGGAAGGAACATGGAATGGAGGTAGGGGAAGATTCAGAATGTAAAACACCAACAATGAATCAACCACAGAGGGTATCTACAGAGAAGGAACAGAGACAATCGGAGGAGGAAAAGTCGTCGCCGGGGAGAAAGAGCTGGGGCGAGAGGATGGAGGAAAACGAAGCACCGTGGACCTCCTTGTTTGAACAAGAGGAACAAACAGAGGTAAAATTCTATCCCCCAATTGAGATTGAGGGTAGGGTTATGGGGAAAATCTGTAGGGAAGATGTGTTAGACAGCTTAAAGGAATGGGATTCAACAGTTGTATGTAAAATCCTGGGAGGTTTCCCACCGTTTCTGGTAATGAATGGGTTCTTTAGGAGAATCTGGAAGCAGCATAATATTGTGAAAATATGGTTAGCTAAACCGGGGATATTTCTGGTTAGATTTGCTCATAGGACTGAGAAAGACCAAGTGGTGAACAATGGAGTCATATTGTTTGACAACAAACCGGTTATAGTACAACCATGGACACAGAACTTAGACATGGAGCTGCCAAAATCGGTTCCGGTCTGGGTGCAGCTTCCAAAGCTTGATGTAGTGTACTGGAAACCAAAAATCCTATCAACGATCCTTAGCCCTATAGGTACCCCATTGAGACTGGATAAGGCTACAAGAGAGGTGGAAAGACTGAGTTATGCTAGGGTGTTGGTTGAGGTTGAGCTGGGAAAACAGATTCCAAACAAAATCCAATACTTAGATGAGAATGAGACCATCCAGAGCCAGGAGGTAATCAGTGAGTGGGTACCAAGCAAATGCAATGTCTGCTCAATGATTGGGCATGATGGAGATAAATGCAGGAAAAAGGAACCAAAACAAGTCCAGAGACAGGCTTATGTGGAGGTGAAAAAGAATCAGGGGAATCAACAGAAGATGATTGCAAAAAATAAGCTAGTACAGAGAGAAGATGGCTTTCAGGAGGTGAGTGGAGGAAAGAAAACACAAGCTGTGGGCAGTCAAATGGGAAGTGATGACCTGCTGCAGGTTTTCAGTGGCATAGCAGAAAAAGCGGAATGCAGCAACAAAGGGGGGAGTGGAGGAAATCTTTATGAGGTGCTAGCTGATCCCCCATATGACATGTAAAATAATGGCTTGGAATCTGAGGGGGGTAAATAGTGGGGTGAAACAGAGACAAATAAGGGAGTATTGCCAGCAACAACAGGTTGGTCTGTTAGGCTTTTTTGAAACAAAGGTAAAAAAGATAAACGAGAGAAAGGTTTGGGAAAAAATAGGCCTGAATTGGGTCATGGAAACTAATAGTTCTGTGGTGGATTCAGGAAGAATATGGGTGGCTTGGAGAGGGGATTACTATACAGTGGTGATCTTAAGCAGAGGGGATCAATGGATTGATATGGAAGTCGTGATAAAGGAACTGAACATGGCATGCTATGTTACAATGGTATACGGTAATAGCCAAATGGGAGATAGGAAGAGCCTATGGAGATTTTTGGAACAGGCTAATCATAATGATAGACCGTGGCTGATCATGGGAGACTTTAACTCACCCTTGAGTTTTGATGACAGGATGGGGGGGAATCCAATCCAGCAGCATGAGATAGATGATATCCAGGCAGTTATCTCTAATCAGGAACTACAGGAGTTGAAGACATTTGGCCCACATTTCACATGGAGCAACAGAAGGGCAGCAGAGAGTAGAATATATAGCAGGATTGATAGGGCACTGGTCAATGACAAATGGCTGAAACAGCTATCTGACTCAGTTGTTAAGGTCATGGTGAATGGCATCTCTGACCACACACCACTGATCCTGACCTTACTGAGAACCTCGGAGAGGAGAACTAAACCTTTTAAGTTCTTTAATATGTGGGCAATGTCACCCAAGTTTAAGGCCATTGTAAGGGCAATCTGGGAACTGAACGTAGTTTCTAATCTCAACCAGCTCTATGAAAAATTGAGGCAATTAGAGAGACCACTTCAGAAACTTAACAATGAGGAGTTTTCTGAGATAGAAATAAGAGCTTTGAAGGCAAAAGAAGTTTGGGAGAGAGATCAGAAGGAGCTGGCGCTTGATCCAGGAAGTGTTCAGAAACAAAAAAGGGAAACAGTAAGCAGGATTGAAGCTATGCATCTTGCAGAGGCTGAATATAAGTTCCTTAGGCAGAGAACAAAAATGAAATGGCTGAGGGAAGGTGACAGACCTACAAATTTGTTCTATTCGATGATGAGGATAAGAACCTACTCCAACCACATAGTCACCCTGACCGAGGGAGACAGACTGATCCAAGGCAGAAGGGATATTGAGAAACACTTGATCACATTCTTCCAAAGCCACATTGGAAAGGAGAAAGAGACTGAGATGAGAATTAATAAGGACATAGCTCAGAGAGGTTCAGTCCTCACGGTTCAGCAGCAAGCAAAGATGATAAGGCCAGTTTCAGATCAAGAAGTTCATACAGCATTGAAAGGTATAAAATCCAGTAAAAGCCCTGGATATGATGGTTACTCTAGCCTATTCTTCAAGGAAACATGGGATATAATTGGAAGTGGAGTAACAAAGGCAATACAGGGATTCTTTGAAGGTGATCTCCCCCCCCAAAATTTCAGTAAGGCAGTAATCAGTTTGATCCCAAAAAAGCAACATCCCCAAGTGCCAGCTGATTACAGACCAATATCATGCTGCTCAGTAGCTTACAAAATGGTGACCAAGATCATTTGTGCTAGGCTGGGAGAGGTGCTTCCTACACTGATCTCAAACAACCAATCCGCATTCGTGAAGGGAAGGAACATAGTCCACAACATCCTGCTCACCCAAGAACTGCTACACAAATACAAACAGGTAGACTTGAAACCTAGCTGCATGATCAAAATTGATATCTCCAAGGCTTTTGATAGCATTAATTGGGAGTTTATGTTCAATTGGATGAAGATTCTCAGAATCCCTGGTCTGTTCATTGAGTGGATAAGGACTTGTGTCACATCATCTACTTTCTGCCTATCTATTAATGGTAATCTTTCAGACTCTTTTGAAGGGAAGAGAGGGGTTAAACAGGGGGATCCCCTCTCCCCTCTATTATTTGTCCTCAGTATGGAGTATCTCACAAGAATGCTAGATCTCCAGTTCCACACTGGGGGAATTGGTTTTCACCAGAGATGCCATAAAGCTAGAGTACACAGCCTTTTATTTGCAGATGATCTCCTGGTTTTCTGTGCAGCTGACTCAGGATCATTGAGAGGACTAAAGCAGACTTTGAGGGAATTCCAGATGACAACCGGACTAGCAATAAATGATGAAAAATCACAGGTTTTCTTTTCAAAAATGGGAGATGAAGAAAAGAGCCTCCTAACTGCCATATTACAGATTGCCAGAGGTGAGCTCCCTGTAAGATACTTGGGACTACCCCTGAACTCAACTCAATGGAATGCTGAAACCTGCAGCATTCTTCTGGAGAAAGTAGTGGGGAGATTAAAAAGATGGGACTCCAGAAATCTCTCATATGCAGGCAGAGTGCAGCTAGTCAACACTGTCCTCCTGAACATCACAGGATACTGGACAAGTGTGTTCAAGGTTCCTGAGAGCATTCATAAGGAGGTTGTGGATCTCTGCAGGGATTTCATCTGGGGTAGAGAAAAGGGGGAAAGGGGCTACACGGCTGTGGCATGGGATACCATGTGCAGACCAAAGACAGGAGGAGGCTGGGGACTGAGGGATCCTTCACTATGGAACAAAGCATCATTATGCAAACTCATATGGGATGTATGCTCCAAAAAAGACATCCTATGGGTTCAATGGGTTAATGCATACTACCTCAAAGGCCAGGATTTCAGTAAATACAGAGGGTCGGAGTCACACAGCTGGGGTTGGAAAGCAATCACAAGACTGAACATGCAAATGCAAGGCCAACTGGAAGATTGTGTCACAAAAACGGGTGTCTTCAGTATTAGGAGAGCTTACAACATCCAGAAGGGAGGACCACAAAAAGATTATCTGGCCAGACTGTTATGGCATTCCAAAATCCAGCCAAGACAGAGATACATTCTGTGGATGCTTCTCAAACATAGGCTGCCCACTGTGGATAGACTAGTAAGATTCAAAGTTATTCCTGGAGGGGATCTATGCTGCCTTTGCAAGGGAAGTCCTGAAGATGCAACCCACCTGTTCATTACTTGCCCATTCACAAAAAAACTAAGACAGCAGCTGCAGCTGGGCACAACAACAAACCTGAGAGCACTGAAGAAGATGCTCTACTGCCTTATGAAAAGAAAGAAATGGTACAAGCTACAAACACTCTCCACTTCCCTGTATCAGCTATGGATAGAAAGGAATCAAAGGATCTTCCAGAGCAAGGAAACCAGCCTCGAGATGATGGTTGAAATGATCAAGTCTGAAGTAAAGGAAGGAAACTGATGTAAGGTAGTTTTGGAAGGGCCTAATTGTGTAAACTAGGTGGTAAGTTTTTGATATCTGTATAACAAGGACTGTAATAGGCTAAGGGTGATGGCCTAAACTATGCTTTTAGAGCAAGTTTTTTCTCTGATATATATATACATCTTCCGATCAAAAAAAAAAAAAGGCTGTGAATAACAATTCATGTGTATATCCAGCTTTCAAGGATGGAAATGATGTATTGATCAGAGTAAAGATAGGAGAATGGAAACGTGGTAGATGCGTTGCCTGAAATTGACGCGGCTACCCATGTGACCTCAATTTCGGCATCCAAATTTTGTTTCCAGAAATGCAAAAATAACAAACTCATCCCATCACCATTCTTCAATATCCCAACCAATTAAATTCAACAAAACTGTAACTTTGTAAATGGACACAAATGAATGTATTGCCTTTTTCAATAATATTACATGTATGTATATGATCTTAATCTCATGCTATTTGTGTGTATTGTGACAGCAAACTGCCAGAACAATCTGCTTCTTTGAAACAATAACTAATCAATAATAACAATAAATGAAGCCAAAAATTAACCATGCATGACCCTTATGATCATTAAATAGCTAACTGTAATTATTCCAGTGATAATCTGATGGAGATAGATCATATGAAGCACTCCAACTTGCAAAATGATCATGATCATCAGTTACCATATTATTGGATGCCATGTTTTTCAAATCATTCTCACTTGAAAATGATGACCCATAATCCTGAAATTGCATGATTGATTGCCACTCAAAATTTGGCAATATTTCCTCCCCTCCAATTTCTTCATCTCCAAGTATTGCTTGCAGATTCAAGGAATCGCAATCTTGATCCAACAGTCCCAGTGGAGGAAACATGTGATGATCAGCTCCATCAACAAAATGATCGTAGGGCAACATATTACCCAGATGATGATTCTCTGCATCAAAACGATTAGTTGGAGGAAATTCCAGGGAATTGTAACTTACTCCACTGGAAGTCGATTCTTGGTCAACATTAATATTATTAGTATCAACACGAACAACTTCATGATCATGGTCATCATCCCCGGCTTCAA
>JAULKK010008012.1:0-10327 GCA_032355705.1 Rubia peregrina
AAAGTCATGTAAGGGTTAACCATTTATTAGTGAAAGTCAACCTAGTTATTAGTGTTTATATATAGAAAATCAAGTAATGGTTGACTGTGGATTAGTGAGAGTCAACTTAGTTATTAGTGTTTATATTTAGAAAGTCAAGTAAGGTTTGACCGTTGATTAGTGAGTGTCAACTTAGTTATTAGTGTTTATATATAGAAAGTCAAGTACGGGTTGACCGTTGATTAGTGAGAGTCAGCTTAGTTATTAGTGTTTATATGTAGAAAGTCATGTAAGGTTTGACCTTTGATTAGTGAAAAACAACTTAGTTATTAATGTTTATATACAGAAAGTCAAGTAAGGATTGACCATTGATTATTTAAATTCAACCTAGTTATTAGTGTTCATATATAGAAAGTCAAGTAAGGTTTTACTATGGATTAGTGAGAGTCAACTTAGTTATTAGTGTTCATATATAAAAAAGTCAAGTAAGGTTTGACCGTTGATTAGTGAGAGTCAACTTAGTTATTAGCCAATTTTGTTATTCTTACGCTATTCTTAACGGGATATCTATTGCTCCAAAATACATGATTTTTGTTATTCTTACGTAAATATAAAAATATTAAATAATATATTTTTTTGGTGAATTGTGGGAAAGCGCTAGTAAATGTTCTAGAGTCACTTAGAGTTGATTACATAGAAGTAAGGAAGAGAAATAAAAAAATGACTACGAATATGTTCTTGTGCCCGATCAATGATAAATATCCCGTTACGAATTTGGAAAATAAAATGGTGGTGTATAGGGAAGCACCACGTTCGAGTGGATTTCAATTTGGAGTTACGAGTAAAGTTTTTACTTTTTGCACTTAAGTCCCCCAAGAAATTTGAAAGTGGCGAATCACAAAATTGTTGACACCAAAATTCAATTGAACAATATACGACTGCGACTTTACGATTTGGGCATGTATGGGTGAATGGAAGGGCCTCAAAAGTCAACATTGATTACTTATACACAATTTTGAAAAATTACACTGTGGCCAAAAATGTGTTTCCCTATTATCCATTGCTCCAAAATACATGATTTTTCGTAGTCTTAACTAAATATAAAAATATTAAATAATAGATTTTTTGGTGAATTGTGGGAAAGCGCTAGTAGATGTTATGAAGTAACTTATAGTTGATTAAATAGAAGTAAGGAAAGAGAAATCATAAAGGATTACAGATATGTTCTTGTGCCCGATCGATAAAAAATATTTTGTTATGGATTTGGAAAATAAAACAGGGGTGTATAGGGAAGCACACGTTTGAGTGGATTTCAATTTGGAGTTACGAGTAATTTTTTTACCTTTTGCACTTAGGTCCCTCCAAGAAATTTGGAATTGTCGAATCACGGAATTAGCGACACCAAAATTCAATTGAATAATATACGATTGTGATTTTGTGATTTGGGCATGTATGGAAGGGTCTCGAAAGTCAACATTGATTACGTGTACACAATTTTGGAAAATTACACTATGGCCCAAAATTGTGTTTCTCCATTATCCGTTGCTCCAAAACATATGATTCTTGTTATTATTACCTAAATATAAATATATTAAATAATATATTTGTTTGGGGGAATTGTGGAAAAGCGCTAGTAGATGTTCTATAGTAACTTAGAGTTGATTACATAGAAATAAGGAAGAAAAATAGGAAAGGATTACAGATATGTTCTTGTGCCCGATCGATGACAAACATTCCGTTACGGATTTGGAAAATAAAATGGGGGTGTATAGGGAATCACCACGTTCAAGTGGATTTTAATTTGAAGTTACGAATAAAGTTTTTTACTTCTTGCACTTAGTTCCCCCAAGAAATTTGGAAGTGTCGAATCACAAAATTGTCGTCACCAAAATTCAATTGAATAATATATGATTGAGAATTTGTGATTTGGGCATGTATGGGTGAATGGAAGGGCCTCAAGAGTCAATATTGATTAATTGTACACAATTTTGAGAAATTACATTGTGGCCCAAAATTGAGTTTCCCCATTATCCATTACTCCAAAATACATGATTTTTTTATTCTTACCTAAATATAAAAATATTAAATAATATATTTCTTTGGGGAATTGCGGAAAAGCGCTAGTAGATGTTCTAGAGTAATTTAGAGTTACTTACGTAAAAGTAAGAAAGAGAAATCAGAAAGGATTACAGATATGTTCTTGTGCCCGATCGATGATAAATATTCCGTTACAGATTTAGAAATTAAAATGGAGGTGTATAAAGAAGCGCTACGTTCGAGTGGATTTCAATTTGGAGTTACGAGTAAAGTTTTTTACCTTTTGTACTTAGCTCCCTCCAAGAAATTTGGAATTGTCAAATCACGGAATTGGCGACACCAAAATTCAATTGAATAATACACGATTGTGACTTTTCGATTTGGCCATGTATGACTGAATGGAAGGGTTTCGAAAGTCAACATTGATTACTTGCACACAATTTTGAAAAAATTACACTGTGGGCCGAAATTGTGTTTCCCCATTATCCATTACTCCAAAATAAATGATTTTTGTTATTCAAACATTTATATTCTTATATATATATTAGTTTAGTAATGGTTGTTCATTGATTAATTTAAGTCCACCTAGTTATAGTTAAAGTCAACAAAAGAAGTGAACGATTTTGAAAGTCAAGAAAAAATAATTTAGCTTTGAGAGGCTGCGTGAATCTCATAATATTTTTGGAATTTTTTAAAAAAAATTTGGCAATTTATTTTGAAATTTTGGTGGGAAGATTGAATTTTAAAAAATATTTAGCTTAGAGCGGCTGCGCCTAGCATGAAATTTTTGGTGGAAAAATTATATTTAGCTTAAAACCGCTGCGTGCAGCTGCGGCCATCGCTTGAAATTTTTGGGAAAAAATTTAAAATTTTTGGTGACTTTTTTTATTATTTTGCGGGAAGGTTGAATTTTAATATTTTTAGCACTAGTTCTTTTTGAAAACCGGTGTTAAATTAGCACCGATTTTTTGAAAAACCTGTGCTAAATTTTGAAAAATGGTGGTAACTTATTTGTGGCACCGGTTTTCAAAAACTGGTGCTAAAAAACTGGTGCTAGAAGGGTGTCTTTGTGGTAGTGACCACATATTGTGGAGAATTCGTCAGCACCTTTCTTGTGAAGACATTTCTCACATCTCCTCTATTATTTCTAGAATGGACGATCGGCATCATACAATAGCCCTTACCTTCGGGCCACTCTAGACGATCGGCGTCATAGAATACCCCAAGGATAGTAATAAACATAGAGAACCAACACAACAAACACAATGTCCTACAAACAAGAAACACAGGGATAGCACAAATATCTTTCCTAATAACGACTACGAGGATCGACCTTCATGCTAGGCGTCATTAGTGTACTACATTGATAGTTAGGCAAAACCCATTCAATTCCTCCTAAACCTAAGCAACTTCATCAATAGACAATTATAGTTAGTTGTCACTCCTAATTACAACCTAACATCAATTAATGATAGTCACATAACCAAAGAGCTAAAGGCTCTGTTTGGCAGAGCTTTTAAGCTGTTGTGCTTATAAGCAAAACATTTTTTAGTGTTTGGTAAAGTTTTAAGCCAGTTTTGCTTATAAGCACATCTCTGCTAAACAGAGCCAAAGTTGTTCGAGATTGACTAAGAATCTAGCAACTAATTGATCATTCTATAGTCTAAATCACGCATTAATCACCATACAAAGCACAAAACATAATTGATAATCATTGCAGAAAATAGGATAAACAAAATCCCACAAATTCAAACTAGAAATGCTTACCAATTGCTCCCAAAAGTATATTTAGCCTAGATAAACTAAACCCATAACAAGGGATTGAAATTTCATGGTAAACAAGTAGGGGTGTTCAATCGGCCAGTTTTTTGGTTAGGTGGTTAATCGGTTTTGGTTTCTACTGGTTTATAAATTTTTATAAGGATTCGAATAACCAACCGATAATATTGTCGGTTTTATTAGTTCGGTTATTATCGATTACGGTTGATATGTCGGTTATTACCTGTTACCATATATAATTCATTTAGAATTGAAAGTATTAATCCAAATTAATATTGATTATTAGTTAAAGCCGCAAAACTTAGAATAAAAGGTAAAAAATTTAGGAATTTGATAATTGTGTTGCATAGGAGTTGAATAATTATTTGAATTAATATTAAAATGTATCCCATCGATAATTATTAGTGTTGGACACAATTATAAACTACATCAACTTTTGTTTGCATAATTATTTGCTTTGGGCATAACTATTATTTAAATATATATGGGCTAATAATATAGATTTTAAAGAATAACTTAATTTGGGTTAGTAATTTAATGTTTTCTTATTGGCTTTCTGATAAGGCCCTAAAGTTAAATTAATTAATTTTTGGGGTTGAAATTAATTAATCAATGTGCTACAAATCTCTTACTGGTTATTCGGTTAGACTGATTACCAAATAATAAAACCAATAAATGAACTGATTAACCGACATAACTGAATAAGCGTAACCAATATTAACAGATTAATCAATTAATCGGTAAACAGAATTGAATACCGGTTCGATTTTGATCGGTTATCGATTTTTCAATTTTTTGAACAACCCTATAAACAAGCAATAAATGAAGAGAAATAAATGTAAACTAGGTTTTGAAGAGGGGGAAAGCTGGGTATGAGGATGAGGACAAGATAAGAGGCTATTAATAATCTATGTGGTCAAGAATATGCCCAAAAAAGTCAAAAGTGTAGAAAACTTGCGCGGGCCACGTGACCCATGCGGCACCCTAGGAGCTAGCCACGCGCAACCAAGGGAGCAAGATGAAGACCAGTGTGTGGAACACACCTGGCTGCATGGTTTGCACATTGGCTATTCATGGGCTATTTCCACGCCCTGCGTGGTGAGTGCGCTGATCGGCTGCACCTAGCCGGCTGACCGATTTTCGTTCTTCAAATATGGATATTTTCTTCTAACAAATTAGATATTTTCCTTCACTTCTAAGATCTTTTTGTGCATCTCTATTCTTGATTAATTCACGGGCATGATCATAAAGGACATTCCAAAACCTTTTTAAACCAAAGAGTTAAGATTGAAATCCAAAATCATTATCTTAATCTTCTTATCAACAAAACATCCATTAACTTTACATAAAACTCTAATCTATTACAAATATGACTTTTAAATGTGCTAAAAAGAGAGTATAAAATGAGTACATCAAATCCCGCACACTTAAAGTTTTTAAAGTTTTTCTCATCCTCGAGTGAACAATCAAGGTCTTAAATGGTTTCTTAATCTACTATCCCCAAAGCACAATTAAATTCTCTTATTGTGAACTCCTAAATATACAACATATGATAACCTGAACGAGTTCTACCCAAAGCATAACCAAAATAATAGTGAGGTAATAAACATCAAAAGTAACAAAAAGGGACTTCCAAAGATTAGTTGACCAAAGGGGCAAAGGAAAATTTGTCCCCAAATCTTTCATTTTCTCTCATTTTGCCTAAGATCCCTCTCAGGTTTTCATCCTAGCTTCTCTTTTCTTTTAACCTCACACCTCACATTTTACCTCAAAATTAGGTCTCTCATTTTTGCATAGGTCGCCCTTTTGGTTTTTCGACCTATCTGTCTCCCCCCCACAATTTTGCCAAAGTTGGCCTCTCTGGTTTTCAACTTAGCAGGATCCTTTTTTTCAAAGAAAAAATCTTCTAAAGTTCCTTACTACCAACAAATCAAACCGAAAATTACAATTAAACACATGAGCAAACATGAGCATCCAAATCCCCCTCCCCACACTTAGAGATGACAATGTCCCCAATGCATATAAACAATCAAAATCAAAAGTAGGGTAGAGGAATATGAAATGATCACAATTAGGACATTGAAGATCCTGCACCACCGTCTCGATTTGCGCTTCTCATTTCTCTCTCCTTTTTGCGTCTCATACGCTTATCCACTAGCTCCGATGGAAGGGTATTTTCGGAGAACGATGAGGGCATTGCAAGGATTGCATCCACCTTGTGATTCATTCCCTCATAAGTGTCCTATACAAAGTACTCAAGGGTCTCCATCTGTTGGTCCATGCCAACTACCTTTTGTTCCATGCCTCCAAGCCTATTGCCCATACTCTTACGTGTTCCTTCCATGGTTTAGAAAGATTGATGGAATTGAGCAAATGAGCCTGGTGGTGGAACTCGTGGTGGTGCAGAAATGTCGCCTTCTCGAGCTCGTTCTGCCTCGGCTTTGCCACTAAAAGTAGTGTCCAGGGGGGGATCCAATTCTATGTATAGGTCACTCATAATGTGGTTTAATGGAATCACCATGCAGGAATCTCCAGTACCATGAAGTCAAATGAACCTCGTGGGGTCTTCTTTGGTTTTGATTATTCTCGCATTTACCAAACTCTTGATAGTGTAAAAGTTACAATCGGATTGACGACCAACTGGCACAAATTTTGGTGGGGTTTGAATATGAAAATGCAGTGCCAAGATTGTGATCCTTCCCCAAACACAAATGCACCCAAAATCCTCGTTTGAAAATACGATTCATCCATCAACTTATATGTCCACCCACTCGGGGTAACCCCTTTCTTCTGATGTAAGTGCCCAAAGGAATTTCATATCATGTGTGGAACAGTGGGTGAACTCTTGTTGACATAAAAGTGTAGGAGGGAGAAGGTGGTGGATACCGAATCACCAGATGGATGATCGAAGTGGGCTTAGCATGATGAGATATTTCTTCCCCTACAATAAGTGCCTGGAATCCTTGGTGGGTGTACCCCACTCCATGCTTATATAACTCATCTTCTGTGATGTAGTCCCACCTAAAGGCCAACATTATATCATCATAAGATACTTTCATTCTTTTATCGTTTAGGTGAAACACAATCCTCAGGCTACCATTCTTCCAAATGATCTTCTTCATTGTGGATAGGAACTCAAGTATCCATGACCTATAAGTGGGATGCAATGACGTCCAAGAATCATTCTAGACTAGATTTTTCCAACAGAGCCGTAACCAACTCCAACCAACCCAACTTAGTCAATACATATTTATCTACAAAATGAGTTGGTATAATGTACCTCTCGTTGGTAAACCTTTCATATCTCTCGGAATATTTCCCCACTATCTTACGCAACCCATCACAAGGAAGTGTTTGGTCCAGAATTTTGGCAGGTAGTGGATTAGAAGAGCTAGCTTCTTGCATTTTTCTCTTCTTAGGGGCCATCAGAGGAAATGACTCAACAAAAATTCTCACCCCACAAGCACAATAAAGCACAAAGCACCAAAGCCCAACTTCAAACACTACCACCACAACAGGAACTACAAACAAAAGAATTCACCAACACTAACACCAAAATATTCCACAAACACTACCACCACAATAAGTGTTTCCACAAAAATGTATCAACACTATCGCCACAATAGTCCATAAACACTACCATCACAATAAGTATTTCAACCACTAGTGGAGAATGGCCTAATAAAGCCATTATTCAAAGTTGGTTCTGGAGAATTTCCCAAGATCCGCCTTGTGGAGATGGTTCCGAGCTCGGAACGCATAGTTTTTTGTCGCCTTTGACAATGAAAGGCGGTTCGACTGGCTTTAAAGGAAGTTTTCATAGAATCACCTTTTATCTGTATAAATTAAAGGCAATTCATAATATAACCACCTTTAAAATTATACAATGGAAGGTGGTTGTGCAAAGTGACTTCCATCCATACTAGTTCCGATGTTGGAAAGAAGATATGATTCATGTTTCGACTCAGAAATGTTATTGGCAAACAACCACTAAAATACCAAACGTATTTCCGAGTGTGTAACTTTGTCGGATTGTATTTCCAAAATAGGGACCATTTCCAGTTCTTTGTAATTTCTGGTAGTGTAGTTCCGAGATAAAAATTGGTGAGGAACGGGATAAAATATTTAGTCGCTTAATGCCAAATAAAATGAGAAGAAAAGTGTAATGTGGCATACCCAACTCTTTTGGGGATTATTGTGGGAGTAATTGTGAAGGTATGTTCAACTATCATTCATTTGAATCCATTGAATTATTGTTAAAAATGTGTTGAATTAGGGTTTATGTTTGAATTTTTATTTTCAATCCAAATGTGTTATATAGGACCTAATAGGTTCAAAGTACACTTGCATGTAGGTAAGTAGTCGCATTTAATGGATAGAATTGAACTCACCAGTGACGATCTTAGGAATTCATCCGATTATATTACCCTCGTAGAGATATTTATTGTGTTAGCTTTTGAACATGCCTCGAAGAATGGAGTGGTGCATGCATGTTGTCCATGTAAGAACTGTAGGAATGATGTATTTTTGGGGAGAAAGAGGTTGCATGATCATTTGGTAATTCAAGGTTTTCAAACAAGTTATACTCATTGGATATAGCATGGGGAGGTTCTCACGGATATTGGTGAATAAGTTAAACATAACTAGTTGTTTTAGATGTAGGCAAAGAATTTGATGAGATGGTGGATGATGTTGCCAAAGAATGTCACGATAAAACCGAGGCCCTTGAAGCGTTGCATAGTGACAAGAAGACGTAATTGTATGATGGGTCTAAACATTTCGTTCTGAGTGTCACATTGAAGAAGATGAATTTGAAGGAAAAAATATTGGCGGACTAACAAAGGAATGATCTAGACACTTGAATGTCTAAGGGAACTGCTTCACGAGGGTAATTTTATGCCTGATAGATCCTATGCGGTGAAAAGGATTCTCTGTCCTATAGGATTGGAATTGAAATAAATTCATGCTTGTTCGAACGATTGAATGTTGTATAAAGGGAAGGATGACGTGGATAGTGAGAGTTTCTGTGCATATGGGGAGTCTCGATACAAGTTGAAGAGGGGAGAAAATGCCGTGGGTGCAGAAGTTGGGTCCATTTTGAAGAAAAAAACCCCTGCTAAAGTTTTATTGCATCTTTCGATTATTCCACGTTTGAAGAAGTTGTTTTCTTGCAAAGTGTATGCTAAGTTTTTGCGGTGGCATGCAGATAAACTTCGACAGAGGGATAGTGTGATCACTCATACATTGGACGAAGAGTTTTGGAAGAATTTTGATGCCTTTACCCCGAGTTTGCATTAGAGTCCCGCCATTTGAGGTTTGGCCCATCGACTGATAGAATAAATCCATTTGGTAATATTAGTAGTGCACACAGGTCCTAGCCAGTATGTTGGTGATATACAAGCTTTCCTCTTAGTTAATAATGAAACGAAAGTATGTGTTGTTATCCATGATGATTTCAGAGGCCAAACAACCTGAGTGATTAGGGATTTGGTTGATGTGACTTCAATGAGGGACTGATTCCCTTCATTGGTTTTTAGCTTCGACGAAATAAGGGGCACCCTCGCCATCACGACTTTGGGTAATCATTGTAGCACTTTATTTGAAAGGTTTTTCCGCTTGCAACGACGAACGTTTCTTCTTCGAAGGAACTACTTTTCGAGAGCTAGCATTAGCTGCTGGTCGAGTACGGTCTAACCATTCTATAATGGCATCGTATACCGTTAATGAGAAGGCTCCCTATCTAGACTCTTATTCATCATATCATTGGTTTTGTCAAATAAATACTAACCCATAGCTCGAAGACTATCGAAGAAGGCCCCGATGGTGGAGTTTTGTTTTAGTACTTCATTTTGGAGTAAAAATTATAAGTTGCGAGATCCTCACACACCTGAACATTATCATCAATAATCCTTTGTAACCTGGATATTTCCTCTCCGGAACGCCTGTTTCGTTCTACCATCTCACGAACTTGAGCTTCTAACTTCTTGGCTTCTCTGTGGTAGTACTCGATATCCCTCCACAAAGATAAGGTACGATTGAGCCTAGTGTCAGTAAGGCAATGATACAAAGTGGGGTACTCGCACATTATTTCATGTGAAACTTCCTGGTGCTGCATCTCGATAGGATTGCATGCCTCATCCACTATATCGAGAGCAACGACTGTGTGACCAGATGCTTGATTTTAGCGCAATTATCCAAGGATCTTTTGAATCGAAGAGCGGCTATTATCATGAAAAAATGATAACTCCTAGTTGGCTGTTAATAGTTCTTGAGTTAATCAAGTTAACTCATGGCAAGCCTTGATTAGTTCAGACAAAACCTTGGCCAAATATTGATTGGATCTTTCAAGCTCCTTTCATTCTCATGGGGAGGCACTATGATAAGTGAATAAAAAAGGAGAATTATTAAAATTGGATGTAAAAGAAACTAAATTCATTCATAAATGTTTTAGAAATAAAAAATACAGCTTGAGGATAGAAGAGATTCATACATTGTCAGAGCCTAAACTACAGTTGATATTCTCTTCCTCATT
>JAULKK010008031.1:0-10327 GCA_032355705.1 Rubia peregrina
CACCACCACCGTCATGCTCCGATCAACCACCGTCCCCCCTCTTTACCTCCCCGCTACCTCACTGCCACAACACCAAAAACCCTACCCCACCACCACTGCGTTCCCCCATCCACCATCCACATCTCTGCCACCTCAAAATCCTAAATACTAGACACTCAAATACCCCACCGCCGCCTTCGATGAATACCTCCCACCACCACCCTCGATTCACCACCCCACCATCTGCCACCATTTCTGGCGCCGCTCAGCCAAACGCCAAAAAATGGAGACCTTCGCTATTCAGCTCGGGATCGAGAAGCACCAACTCATAGAACTCTACAGTTTTTGACCCGCATTCAGCCTTTGCAGGTCGTGCGATCCAGCTGCACGACTCGACTCCAGAAATGCTCTGCTGAGATATGCTGACTGGAATAGTTGCTCCAATCTTGTGCTTCCCAGTTCCGAAGGTATGCTCCAATCCTACCAAAAAACACACCATCGGCCCCAAAAAATGACAAATGGCCGACACTCAATGGATTCAAAGTAAGGGTCTTCTTTTGGTTAGGAATTGAAGCAAATGGAGAATGGCGGAGGGAATTGGCAAAGATGGAGAAGAAGACGGTGGATAGGGTGGTTGAGGGAATCGACTAAGATGGCAGCGAGTGGAGGTGGTGGGTAAACCAGTTGGGAATCAACAAAGATGGTTTGTGCGTGCAACTGAGGATGGAAAAAACTAGAGAAATTAGGGTAAAATGGTATTTTTATGTTTTTAAAATAAGGGTAAAATAGTATTTTCACCAAAAATCGGCAGTAAACTGGCTGACCAAAAAGTCAACATGGTCAAAGGTTATTTTGGAACTTTTTGAAATTGCAGGGTTTTATTGGCACTTTAATCCTAAAGTCAAGGTCATTTTAGCCCTTAACTCATAATACAAAGTTGAAATTAGTTTCATGTTTCAGTTAGAGAGAAAACTACGGAATATGAAGTTCTAGTTTGGTAATTTTGAGAAAGAGAAATTCATAGTTTAAGAGTTTACTTTTAGCCGAAATTATAGATTTAGTTCTTTTTTACACCGTGTTCCTAAAACGTTCCCATATTCTTGTAAAAGGTTCTCTATCTGTTCCATTACCAGACATAGTATGTTCTACTTAAGTTAACAAACTATTCAACATATACTGATGTAAAATTTTAGTTTAAAAACTTTTGAGGTTAAATTGATGTTTCTAAACCCTACAAGTTGTGTGGGCATTATTGCACTTGTCTCTCATTTTTCGGCTCGTGCTCCCAATCTAAACTCATGTGTATTCCACTGCATACTTGTCCACATCCCTATAAAGGCTTGGTGTACGAGGAGAAATCAAGCCTAGTGCGATGTACGTGGGAATTAGGCGATAGTCGTTGCATTCTAGCACGACTAGGCCGCATAATTAACCCTAACAAGGGTGACTGAGACACCACGTAAGACACATTTGTAGGTAGAGACTTGGTAGCTATAATGGGCCACGATCTCTGGATCGTGGTTTTGGACCGATCCTAAGAAGTCACAACATGTTGCGTGTTTCACAGGTTGTTTGTTCGATTAATACTGCAAGGTGCCATCCTCGGTTCGTTGGTATAGGCACCTCATTTTTTAATCTCACTCGGGTACTTAACTCTCAAATACCACCAAGTATTTCTAGGTTTCAGGTAGTACAAGATTTTCCTAGCAACTGTGGTTATGGAGAGATAGACATGTGTTCATCACATGTGGTGATGGAAAATCTATACCCTTATGGAAACATGCGGTGCCTTTATAAAAACAGTCTGGCAGGGGAATAAAGTTAAAGAAGGATAGTGGTAATGTGAAGACCTTGACTGGCATTCTATAACATTGGGATGGCTTAAGGGTAAGTGAGATTGTTTTATTCCTTCGTTTAAGTTGTTAAGGGTTTATGTACGTCATTGATTATATGGTAGTTGTGTGTTATTTAATATAAAATTGACATTTTAATGTATTTTGTAGGTAAGATGATGTCAGCATAGCAATTAGAGTTCACGTTATTTGGGATGAGGAAGAAGAAACTCGGTATGGTGAGCGAACTAAATAATGGGCGCCAAAAAAATGTTCGTGGTAACTCTAAGTTGAATGGGAAGGAAGGTGAAGTGTAGGCTAATTTAGAGATGCCGGAAGCTCGCCGGCATTATCTAGCTAAACTTGCCAGATTTAGGCTCAAAAAGTAGCATATGGTAGCATGGAGGGGAGGGATAGGCTAGCGCCGAGCCATCCGAAGTGTAGAAGTTTAACAAATCATTATTGAAGTGGCAAAGGGCTTATCGATTGTAGATGTGACGAAGCAGTCACATAAGTCAGCGAGGATTGTCAAAGGAACAACTTACTTCTTTGAGCAAGCTATCACCGCATGTGCACTGGTGGCATGTTGTATGTTAATTTTACTGATGTGAATTATTTATGATTTGCAAATGGGAAACTGTCTGACATTATTTGGGTATTGTCTTGCCAATGTTGATAATAAGGAAAGTACACTGTCCAAGCAGGTAGAAGAGCTAGAGGTGACTTTAGAGAGAAGTGAGTAGGAGTTGGCGAAGGAGCGAAGTCTTCTCTATAAGGAGATTAAGTTAAAAAGTGTATTAAAGAGAGAGCTCCAGAATCTTAAGAACGAAGGTCCTGCTTATCCGAATTATCCCCGCTTAGTAATGAATTAGGTTATGAAAATCAAGGTTTTTATGACATCTTTTAAGATGTGCAAGCTAAGGTTATGGGTGTAGGGTGGTGTATATCCTAGAAGGGCATTCGTAAGAAGAATCCAAAGTTAGATATCAAGGTGTTTGGTAGTCAGGCCACTATATCAGTGGCGGTGGGAAGTGATAAACATAAGGTGGAAGAGGCGTTTGCTAAGAATATCAAGGACGATGACCACCCATTTCCTTTGGTCCAGGAGCTACGGAAGCGGGGATTCATTGCCAATGATAATGGAGCTTCATGCATGTATAGTGGATCGTTATCTAACATATGGGACTGGCAAGGAGAATGAGGGTGATGTTATGGACATTGATCCCCCAAAGGCCCCACTCGCGAAGTGAGTACCTTTGGGCCTACTAATGATCCAAGGAAACAGAAGGAAAGGGTTTCCAACCCACTTACCTACTCATAGTGGTAGTGGGTAAACTAGTGTCAGGCTGTTTAGCTTGTAGGTTTTGTTGGCTTATATATATACATGTATGTATGTATAGGGGAGGGATCCGGTGAGACATGAAATTTATGTGAGACAAGGGAGTTATGTGAGACAGCCATCAAATATGACTAATTAAAGTTATTAACTTAAAAAATGATACAAAACGACAAAAAATGGATCCGGTATTCGGAATTTTTTGGGTTATAACATCGAAGCCACTGCTTCTTCCCGATGCCTCTACCTCATCCCTACCGCCAGTCCACCTCAGCCCACGCCGGTTCTTCTCAGCCCGTGCCGATCCCTCCATCTATCCTGCCTCATCTCATTCTTCATTTTTACTGTTTTTTATTCAGGTAAAACTGATGTCTATATGATACTTGCTTCTATTCAGTAATTCTTTATTCGTAGTAAAGGTGTTTGATATTGTGTCTATATGAACTTTCAATTCCTATATTTGATGCTTGCAGCAATATTTGGAGTGCAAAAAATTGGGTGCAAATCTTTCAGTGTAATGGACTCCCGTGACGCAGGTGAATGCTAAGAAATATTGTTGGGTTTGGCTTTATTTTTATCCTAGGTGTATAAATATACTTTGAGTTGTTACAACTGTGAAAATTACTACAATCTCAGGCTTAAAGGCAGGTTTTATGCATATTTATGTTGCATTTTAGTGATTATGCTATAGGAATTTGTTATGTAGATGCTCTATTTGGTTGCCAATGGTGTAAATATTTTCTGTGATGATAGAACAAACAGGGACATCAGAACCTCTTGATTGAGGGAAAAGATTGACTTAGTGTAACGGGAATCTCTCTGATGCATTTCTTTGTTTCAAGAAACAACTTGTTATATAATTTCTTGCAAATTTGTTACATTTAAAGTGTGTTTTAGTGACAGGGATGGTGTTAAATATACTTTGAGTGATTGCTACAATGAAACTAATTGAAATCTGAGGCAATGATTGAAACCTGATGAATGTTTTTTGTATTCCTGTTTGTTTCTTATTGAATTGTTGTTATGCAAGTGATGAAAAAACAGACAGGGAGATCAAAATTCCAACGGGATATGATCGAGTTGTCAAGTGAGAATCTCTCTGATGCACTTTTGATTTTTACCATTTTTTACCAAACTGTCTAAATGAAGTAATCTTAGTTTGTTGTTCTTTCTACAACTGTTATGTATCTATACTTTATATCTGTGCATTTTGACAGTTTGGTTCTGATTCCAATATTCTAAAAGTGACCTTTTGTTGATGTTTGGTACAGTTTTGGAAGAGCCGAGAGATATGATACAAACTGTGTTGAAGTCTACGACGAGTTTGGAAGGTAATTTACAATGTGACTCTTACCTAGCTGTACAATGTGACTAGGTTTAGACATGAGAGTTGATGATCTAAACCTGGTTAAGTTTTGCTTCTTCCTTCATGCATGACATGTTTAACTAATTAATATTTAGTTTGGTACGTTGGATATGAAGAAAATAAGTAGTTTTCGTGCATTCGTATCAAAACATCATAAAGTCCCTAGCAGCAATGATAAGCTTCTGTTGCAGGCAGTTCTAGAATCGAAGTGGCTGATTAAGTTCCAGCTTGAATCTCTCTTCTTCCGAATGATATAACTTAAACCAGCCAAAGATTATGAAACTGCATCACCCTTGATAAACTTCATTTAGTTATCATCTAAACATCAATCTAAATACCTGACTCTTTAAATACCAAATCTAGTTTCTCTCAATCACCTCTTAATAGTTGGGAACTGATTTGCCCAGCGAGAGTAACCAACAACAACTATTTGATAGAGATGACCATCTGCTTTCGCTTCACCAGTCACTGAATTTTTCCATAAACTGCTAAGCTTTTCATCCTAAGATGTGATAGAAAATTTAGATTAAATTTCAACATTTCAGGGCCAAATTATGTGAGCATGTTCAGTGCTAATTCTCTGCTATCATAATTGCAATATACTCCCCCCGTCCCAGAGAAAATGGCACACTTGCTTTTGGATCGGTTTTTAATGCAAGCTGATGTGGAAGTGTTGATGGGAAATAAAGGAAGGGTATTTTGGTAATGGACGAGTTGACTAGTAGATGTAATCAACTTTTGAGGGATAATATAGTAAAAGTATAAGCTCATTTATTACCACTTTAGATAAGAATTGAAGTGTGCCAATTTCTGTGGGACGGACAAAAATAGAAAGTGTGCCAATTTCTCTGGGACGGAGGGAGTATATTTTGGGGCCATGTAAAACTAGGGATATAATGCGGAACATAAACATGTAAATTAGTATACAAAAATACATTACCATTATCTAAAAAACCACTTGCACAATTATTTAGGGCAAATTTTATTTTTAAAAACTTTTATATAGTTAAAGAATATATATATATATATATATATATTGGGGCCCTAAAATTTTTGGCCTATGTGGTGAAGAGCCAGCTAGACCTGGTTGCAACGATATTGAAGGTGATGAAGATGTTCAAATCTTCAACGGGCTGGGATGAACCTAGAGAGAGAAACCATAGGTGTTCCTTCTAATCAATGGATTTGGAATTCAAATCCTATGTCCCATTTTAGATATAAAAAAAATCCAAGTCCGTCTCATGCGAGACATTCTCATGGTGAGCTGACGGCGATGGTTAAATGTGGGGGTTAAATTATAATAATTTTATTTTGGTGTCAATATTTAAGAAACCACGAAAATCTAGGGGCCAAAATTCAATAATAAAAAATAAGTGTCATCGGATGGAAAGGAAAACTGAATCACCATCGTCGTCGTTGATCGAAATATCAGAGCTCTGAGTCGCGACGTTTTTGAATGTCTATTATTTCCAGTGCTGGTTTCACGATGATTTTTTTTTTGCTTCTTCTTCCTCACTGGATTTCAAGGTTTCGCCATCATCACGGTTTGATACTTTCGTCCTCATCATATTTCACAGTGAGATGGATATTCTCATCGTCTTCTCTTCTGTTAATTCTCGCCGAATTTTGAATGATTTCAGGGGTAAAATCGACGCCGAATTTCATCTATACAAGGTATAAACTTCACAGGAATATTCAGAGGTCACGGTGGTTGAACAATCAGGACTTGAGAAAATGATGACATGGTTTGTGCCTTGGATTCGGCCAAATCCATCATTTGACCCATATTAGATTAAATTAAGTAATAATAAATCAAATTAAAATACTTAAATATCAAATTAAATATTAAAACACCAAAATAAATATTTAAATATCACATAAAAATTCAATTAAATAATTTAAGAATCAAATAAAAATAATTATAATTTAAAAATATCAAATAAATTACTATACATATAAAAAAATTAAACATAAATTCAAAAGGCCAAATATGAACATCAAATTATAATGTTAAAATATCGAATAAAACATCAAGTAAAAATACTAAAAATACACTTCAAAATTTAAATAGTTAAATATCAAATAAATTCTATACATATAAAATAAACATAGTTAAACATTAAATTAGAATGTTTAAACATCAAATAAAAATACTGAATATACACATATAAGTTTTAGAAGTTAAACACACTAAAAAATACACATCAAACTAAATAATTAATCATCAAATTAAAATATTAAAAATACACATCAAATTAAAATAGTTAAACATTAAATAAAATCCAAGAATAGTTGAACATCCAATTAAAAAAACTATTAAAAAATCAAATGTTAATATTAAAACGTCAAATAAAATCACACATAAATTTTAAAACAACAAAATGTGCACCAAAATGTTGCACTGATATTTAATTTTTAAAAAAATTAGTATTAAATTTTAAAAAAATGAATTTGCACCATTGAAACATGTAAGAATACACTATATTAAAATATGATATTTGGAAAACAAATAAACATCAATACTAATTTATAAAAGTGAAATTTAAAATCATAATGAAAGAATAAATTTAAAATAATAAATAATAAATAATAAATAATAAATAATAAATATTACTAAATAGTCTCAAAATGTATAAAGTATCAACAGTTTGGAAAATGAACAAAAGATTTACTTTAAAAGATCAAAATTTAACTTTACACACATGATTTTTGTAGAAAAAAAGTTTTTGGTATAACATCACAAGGTTTGGTTGAAACATCAAGTACATAAAATGAAATATAAAGTATGGTAGTAAAAATCTGTGCACTGTTCGAAAATGAGGGAAAAAATTGATCCGCAAATTTCTCCGACCCAGATTCTTGGCCCGCAAGATTATTATGACCTGGAATCATTAATTCTCCATATATTTATGCCCCCCCCCCCCCAACAATGATATTTGCACCCACATATCTCCTTCCTCTCCCAAATTTTCTTAAATTATATTTGGAACTTCAAATCTAATTGAACTTCATAATATCACACATCCATCCTTGGTCTCGTTGTAAGATGGTCTCGCACAAGACTTTGTCAAAAAAAATCCACGGGCATGTAATTTCAAGAGGGGGCTCTTGACTAGTGGCTTGTCTATAACGTTATAGATAGGTCATTGTATTTTTTTCACGTATACACTGATTTGTTAAATTACATACTAAATTTATAAATGTAATTATATAATTTATATATTTATATATTTTCACATTCAAATACACATTATTAATTTTTAAAATTTTAAAATATAATATTTAAATTTTATAAAAAAAATACAACATTACTTCCTCTGATTCTGACATGCGAATATACTTCACGCGCGCATATAATCCATACGCATATACGTCCATAGTTCCATTATGTCCGCCCGCAAAAATTATGCCATAACTTTTAAAATTGCATATAAAGCCACGGTTTAATGTGTCTCACCCAAAATTTTGTACTCCCTCCGTCCCAGCCATTTTTGAACACTTTCCTTTTTAGTCTGTTTAAAATAAATCTGCACACTTTCACATTAAGTAAATATTCAACAAATTAAAATACGTAAATGTCCCCGAAAAACTACAAATTTACCCCATTATTTTATCAATAAAACCACTGCACTTACTGTGAATTGGATCTGGTTTAGTGGTAAGTCACACTCTCTATAACTAAGAGCTCCAAGATTCAAAACACACCCCCGTCAAGATTTGTGAACATTAGAGCAATTTCTTGATGAGGATTACCCAACGTCATGGGATCGTGTCGGTGGTCCCTGTTGTGGTTTCCTAATCTGCATGTGGTCGATGATGGTTACATCGTGGTGGTTCCGTTTTGGTGGCAGCAGTTCATTGGTGGTGCAGCGTTTGGGTATTATCAGGAGGTTGTCCCTAATTATTCAAATGGATGGAGTTTCAGACTCCGCTAAGTTTCAATAGATTCAATGGCGGTGTCTCCTAGTTAGGCCCTAAATTATGATGTTAATATGCAATTGTATGTAATCTTCAAAAAAAACTCTGCACTTACTCATTCCTCTCCTTTAGGCTTGAACGGACTCTTTATTCTTCAAAATCAAGAACAACAACAACTTTATTTCTGCCAATCAAGAACAAACTCTTTACTTTTTCCATCAAATTTCATCAAAATATTCATCTTCCAACTCACCCCTTTTCACACTTCTTTTTTAATGAACTCACCCTCTTTAAATCTCCTTATCTTCTTCATCAATTAGGTTTTTATCTTTTGGATTTTAGTCAAGAATTCTATTTGATGCACCCATCCCAAATCCGTTCAGCGTCTCCAAGCCCAGCTTTTGTCGGTGTCTCCAACCCCCCCCCATCACCGAAATCAGAGAAGACCTACCAGTGGTAAGAAGAATCGAACACAACAAGATCCATGACGGAGGAAAGATACGACAAGAGACAATTCCAGTAGAAGATCCCCGAGGGTGGGTAAATTGGAGATGGGAAGAGCCGATTCTTGTAGCTAATCGGACACGAAAGAGTTGATTCGAGATTCCAAGCACAAGATCGATCAACTGGTATGGGAATTGAATCTCTACAAAAAGAAACAACAATGGCGTGGGAAGTTTCTGCAGAGCAATAATGTTGAAGAAGACAAGGATGTTTTAGACATTTCACTTCTCCAAAATAAAACCCAACCCTTTCTCTCTCTGCGGAATAGGTTGGGACAAAAGGAGTATGATATTTTCAAGGAAAAAATACATTTCTAACCCTAACTTTTGGCCAAAAGTGTCAATGTAACCCTGCAATATGAGAAAGTGTCAATCTATCTCTAACTCGTTATCAAATGTGTCAATCCAACCCTAACTGTTAGTCTAATTGTGTCGATATACCCAAACTCCCCATTTTCGGCAATGACCAAATGAGTTCAAGCATGACTAGAAATTAAAATGACAAAAATACCCCTTATACCTTGTGACATGGTAGCTCTGTTTCTTTCTTTTGTAGAATCAAAAGTCATCAGAAACCTCACCTCACCACCACCAAGCTCCGCCACACCACCACTGACATTGCTCCCTTCGTCTTTCCCCACCACACCGTCACCGCTGCTATCTCTTTCAATTTAGCCTCTGCCTCCTGACGCCATCTCTTTCTCTTTCTCTACTTTTCCTTCACCCTCTGTTGCCAAAGTTTCCCCGTCGTCACAACGTCACTGCTAACTCCGATCGCTGCTAAGCCATTGCAAAATAGTACTTATAACATCATCACCCTTCACTAGCACTCTCCGCTGGCTTCTTCCCTTTGCATTCCTCGCAGCAGCGCCGCCCTCCACCACCACACTAACGAGTCACTACCCTCACCATCGATTCACCACCCCCACCACCCCTGAACCCTTTCTCACTGCACAAACACCAATTTTCACTAGGAAGACGATGGGGGGACAAAGATATAGGGGGATTGAAGATGACGGGGGAGAAAAAATAGGGGAATTGAAGATGATGGGGAGAAAGAAATGGAATGAAGAAACCCTCCACTGATGTGCTCCACTGGGAGAGAGGCACTTGTTGCCATCGGGGGAAGAAAGAAACATGAGAAGTTGGTAGGGGAAGAAAGAAATGGAGGAAAGATTTTCATCTTTTCTATTTTTTTTTTACTTTTTTTAGTCAAGGGCAAAATTTTATTTTCACTGTAATTTGGCCAAATAAATGTTGACTAAAAAGTTAGCCAAGTCCAGGGCATAGTTCGGAATGGCGGATGGCGGTTCGTGGCGGTGAAGCTCAAAAAGTCGCGGCGGCGAGGCGGAAGCCTGGGCTAGTTTCACATATATTATTTTAACAATAAATA
>JAULKK010008042.1:0-10327 GCA_032355705.1 Rubia peregrina
ACCCCAGAAGAATCAGTCAAAGGCTTGTCCCTGTTAGCCACCCAAACAGCAGTTATGTTGGGAACATTGTACATGATTCCCACATATCTGTTATTGGTGTTTACAGGGGTGAAGAATCCCAGTTTGAAGAATCGATCAGGGGAAACTATGAAGTTGGGGTCCTGAAGGGGCTGCGAAGCTGAAATGATGTCGGCAGCATTGCAACATTGGTGAAAACAAACAGAAGCGAACAACGAAAGCAGATGCAACAAGGGCAAAAGACCTGAGAGGATCTTCATGGTTGTTTGGTTTTCACTCTTTCTGCAGAAAACATAGAAATGGTTGTTTGGTTTTGTTGATGTAAGGTTGCTGTTAGCAGCCATAATATTATTGAGGAAGAAAGACCGCGGCCACGGTCAGCGTTGAATTCTTTTTTTTTTTAGGACATCTTATTTGACTTCAACACCTGCACCACCAGTAACGAATGATTGCTACGGGTGTGGGGCGGTGGGATTTTATGAAGAAGAAATGAGTAAACTAGACGACAATAATTCACTCAAAAACGGAATTGTTTGCCTTAGAAAAATAAAAATAAAAATAAAAGTACTACTACTCCAATTTTTTATTTGCCCCGGTTACGGGGGTATCGTGGAAATGGTCCAGTTGGTTAATTTGAATTGGCTATCGAGTAGTGCCTTCCCCATTCATACCGTTTCTGGGTGAGTTAGAGCTAGTTTGGTTTATGTGGGAA
Organism: Rubia peregrina; assembly: GCA_032355705.1. Classification (NCBI taxonomy): domain Eukaryota; kingdom Viridiplantae; phylum Streptophyta; class Magnoliopsida; order Gentianales; family Rubiaceae; genus Rubia; species Rubia peregrina. Next base: position 731 of record JAULKK010008042.1, read on the forward strand.
TTCAAATCCTGCCAAAAAAATTATTTTATGGAAAGTTATTTTTCTGATTAAATTTTTAGGATGTACGGAAAAATATGTTTGGTTGCACACGAAGAAATTTATATTTCTTTGGATTTATTTGCCTAGTAATTGTTTGGTTTACTTCAACTATTTCTTGTGAAATTCAACAATCTTACCTACTTTTTTAAATAAAAAAATAAACGTAAAAAATGACTTCACATTAGGAGAAGACTTTTAAATGTCTCGATCAAATCCTAAAATTTGATAGAATGTACACCAAAGCATATCAACTCTCAACGTTGAGTGTTTGCATATATGAGATTCTTGTTACCATGATGTTGGAGTATATAGAGAAGCAGTGAAAGATTATGATGCTGATTTGGATGTGGAATTGGATTCAATGGAAAGTTTGTTCTTTAATGCATGGCCTCATACCTTAAACTTAACTAAGGTTTCTGGACTTCTACCTTTGACTAATTGGCTTAATAGAGATTGGTTTTCCCTATTATATCACCTATTATAGTATATATTACTATAGTCGAGTTGTTCTCACTCGATTGATTTACTTTAGATTTCTAAACCTTATTTAATACTATAGTATATATTACTTTATATTATAGTTGAGTTGTTCTCACTCGATTTACCTTCATATAAAGCATATCACCCATTATAGTATAAATATATACTATCGCATAACTCTATTATCATGAGCTAAAAAGTATTTAAAAATTTAACATAAAAAATCATATTACATATAATCTAAAAAATTATAAATTTGTAAAATAAATCAAATATAATTCCATCAAATTAAATTTATTTAAATATAAATATAGTAATAAATTAATCCTTTTCATAAACAGTCAATAACTTTGAAAATAAGTAATAGGTAAATAAATGAAAAACCTCAAAATTTTGATGGTAATGGATGTCTGGAAGAGACAAAACAGAGCCTGCAAAACCTATAATGTATAGACCAAAAGAGTTTGCAGGTGATAATGGATGTTTTATGAAAAGAGTTTAAAATATGTAAAATGGGTAAATGATAAGACGTCAGTAATGGAGCAAAGTGGAAAAATTTACGCACATTTTATGGGATGAAACGGTAAATACACATTATAAACATAGAGGAATTTTGTTCGACCGAGGGAGCCACGGTAAGATATTTCCCACGTTATGTGGGAAGTTATATTTCCACCGCATTACAAATTCCTACTTTTTAAATCTATTATGCCAACCAAACAACTACGCCAATCTTAAAATGTTGGGATTTTGTAATTTTCACATTGCTTACCGTACACCAAACAACTCCTTAGTAAAAGGATTTACTTTTCATCCTTTTTCCACGTGCATAGTGCGTTTACTATTACAATTTAGTTAATCAAGTTTTGAGGATGAATCTTTCCTAATGGTGATGATTAGCGATGTTAATAGTTTGGTGATGGGTAGAATGTAGTGATATCACGCCCTTTATTTGTACTTTTGAAATACTATATTGAATTAAATTTAAAATAATAAAGAAATTGAATAATTAATAATAACTAAAATATACATTTATGGTTTTAAGATTTGGATCGATTTTAGGGTGGCCCGGCCGATTGTTATTTTCTGGTGACATTACCGGTGAACTTTTTGTTAAAACATCAAGCCAAACTGGTAGCAAGAGGCGTTCCTGACGACCGTAGGTTGACTTCGTCGGAGCTCCGCCAGAGTTTGATTTCGCCAAAGCTCCGCCTTGATTTGATGCTGCGGGATGCTCGCTGGTGTGGGACCCTTCGGCGTGGGTTGCATTTCCCGACAAGGCCTCAACCCCTTTCAGATATTGTTTCCTATCCTCGAGATCATTCGGCAGAGGTCGTGTTTCCGATCTAAAGCCATGGCTCTCGTTTGCCGGATTCATCCCATGTTACCCACCTAGTTCTTGTTTCCCCATCACCGCCTCGGTTCTTGTTTCCCCGCCTAGCCCCGTCCCCTTCCTGATTCTCGTTTCCCTGCCCCACCCTGGTTCTCATTTCCCTCCTTGTCTTGGTTCGCATTTCCTTGCCAAGGTTTTCGTTTCCCTCCCGGCCTTGGTTCTGCGCTGGAAAAATTAGGCAGGTGTGGGTCAAGCTATTGTTCCCTTAAAAATATGGTGGTTAACCTGCGAGACTGTTTCGGCAGGGGTGTGCTGGGATCTGGAGGGCTTGGGGAGGCTGGTGGAGGGTCGAACCTCCTGTGGCGCAGGCGGAGGAAGGGCACGGTGGCACCAACAAGGGAAAGGTGGGGAGGGGGATTGTTTATTTTTTAAAAAATATTATAAAATTAACATTAGCAACACCTAAGAAGTATCAACCAAATCCACTTATTTTTTCCCATATAAGCAATCACTCACAATGAGTTCATTCATTACCGTAAGTGATATAGATGGATTTTATGATTAGGGCTGGTTCAATGTATTTTGAAGCCTTGTGCAAAGAGAAAATTGAGTCCTTATATAAAAAAATTCATACAAAATACAGAAAGAATATTTATGGGAGATTGTAAAATAATCAAGTTCAATGTTATAAGCTTACTCCAATTTTATTTTATTTTTATTAAAATATTTAAAAAATAAAGTGGACATGAATAAAAATACTAAAAACATTACTTTGTTTAAATCATCTAATATAATATTTTAAATTTAGTAATGTCTTTAATCTTTGATGAACTCAAGTACAAATACAAATTTTAAATTTATTTATACCAAGTACATTCATAATTTTTCTCTAAGTCATGAACAAATTTTATTGTTTACACTGTGTATCTTGGTTTTACTACTGGTCAATTTTTAATGTTTCAATTTAGATAAAAAATAGTTTGCAACTTTATTTTAGTACGCAAAAATAAATAATGTCATATAGAATTGATATAGTAAAATCTAATTCAAAATTAAATAAATAATCTCTTGATTGATTAGTAAGTAATGATCTTTACAAGTTAAAAGGCAAAGGCAAAAAGGAAAAGTGCAAAAATGACCCTATTAAATTGAGAATGTGGAGATATAACTCTGTTAAATCTAAAAGTGCAAAACTAACCCCATAGTTTTGTAAAATTATGCAGTTATACCCATTTTGCTCAATTCCAGCGTTGACTCAAAAAGTCAGCCATTGACCAAACATAAATAGACATAAATAACCCTAAGTTTAAATCTAAAAATTTATAGATCATTTTACCCCCTCACTTCTTTTTCTTCAGGTTCTTCTTCTTCTTATTTAGTTTCTCTTGCTCCACTACCCCCTGATCCACTGACGTTGCTCTGCCACTCCACCGTCGTAGCTCCGTCGTTGCCGCTGAACCCCATCTTCGGTTCTCCGTGTCGCCGCCGCTGACTCACTTCCACTCCGGCGCTGGCTAGAACCACCGTCACTCAAAACCAGCTTTCCCCTAAAACCTTAGTTCATCCTAGATCCACCCAGTTCCCCTATAACCCACCACCACCACCTCTCATCGCCGCTCAATGACCGGTCACCATCCCTAGACGGTGATTGCTTTCATTGGTGCCTTCGCTAGCTATCGTCATTCTTGGGCTCGGCATGCCAATATCTGCCCGAATTACGGCTTCTGAATCGTAGACTAGTCCATGAAGTGTATCCCCGGTGGCAGAAGATTTCACTGTCAGATAGGCCCATAACACACTGGGTAGCTCATTGACCCAATTTTCGCCTGCTCCTTTGAGCCTCACTCGAATTCCATTGATAAGGGTATGGTTGGTAACTTTGACCTGCTCGTTTGCCTGCAGATGATACACCGATGTCACCTTTAGCTGGATTTTGAACTCTTCGCACCAACTTTGGAATGGATCATTAGCGAACTGTCTTCCGTTATTGGTTATGAATTTCTTCGAGATGACAAAATGACAAATAATGTTCCTCCATCAAAATGAGATAGCAGATTTTCCCTTTATATTAGCTAGCAGTTCTGTCTCGACCCACTTGGTAAAGTAATAAACATCCACTTTCAAATACTTAAACCTTCCTGGAACTTCTGGGAAAGGTCATACCAAATTGATCCCTCATTTGTCAAAAGGCCATGAGTTGTGTACATTGATCATCTCTGCCCGAGGGATATGAGTCATAGGTGCATGTCTTTGACACTGATGATAGGCCTAGATATACCGATTGGCATCATGAAACATTGTCGGCCAGTAATACCCAGTGCGGACTATCCTCTTAGCGACAGAACGAGCTCCTTGGTGGCTACCACAAATCTCTTCGTGGACATCTATGATCAATTATTGTGCACTGTAAGGTGTGACACATCGAAGCAGAGGTTGGAGGTAACCCATTTGATAAAAAATGCCATCTTGTATCACATATTTTAGTTCTTTAAGTCAATTTTTCTTGCTTCGATAGATCCTCAGAAAAGATTCCCATCTTAGAGGTATCTAACAATCGGGGGTCTTCCATGTTTCTCCTTCGTCTATTGCCAATACAATGATTTCCTCGAAACTTTGATGATACAAGGTTTCAAACAACACCTGCTTCTGTGATAATCTTCCCAAATGTGAGGAAGCTAGCTTGCTCAAAGCATCTTCCATATGGTTTTTCTCCCTCGACACCTGATAGAGGGTGTAAGATCAAAAACACTTCAACGAGGGCTTTACCACCTCCAAATAGCGTTGTAAACTAATTTCTCTAACTTCGTACTCTCCATTAACCTGATGAACCACAAATATCTCCACAATATCTACCTTCATATCTTTAGCCAGTCGAAGACCAGTGAACAATGCCTCATACTCCGCCTCGTTGTTTGTAACTCTAAATTTGAAATGCATGACATAGATTCGTCAGTGTCATCAGGGTCGATGAGCAATACCCCTGCTCCACGCCCCCCCCCAAGTGTGAAGACCCATCTACAAAAAATTTCCATATTCCATTCTCTACAGTTTCATCCTTTTGCTCAATCACCTTCGTTGTCTCCACTACGAAATCAACAAGGGCCTGACCCTTAATTGCCGTTCTAGGCTAAAAATTTATATCTTTCTCTCCCAATTCTACGGCCCATTTCATCTTTCTTCATGAAGCTTCAGGCTTAAAAAGAATCTTCATGAAGGGGTAGTTGGTAAGCAGGATTACGGTGTGGCCCTGGAAATAGGATTGTAACCTTCGAGCTGCGTGGACTAGTTTTACAATTAACCATTCAATGGCAGTGTAGTTTGTCTTTGGGTCCTGCAAGAATCTACTAACAAAGTATATAGGATGTTGCTGTCTTTCTTTCTCCTTTATTAGCATGACACTAATGTCGAAGCCGAGACCGATATATAAAGATACAGATGTTCCCCTTTGTTAGGCTTCATCAGCATAGGTAGAACTCTAAGGTTCTCATTTAGCTTTGCAAACGCCTTCTCACTATCTTCTGTCTACTCTAATTTCCTGGCCTTTCGAAACACATCGAAGAAAGGTAAGTGCTTCTCTGCCCTCTTTGATAATAAATGACTCAAGGCTGCTAGGTACCCTATCAACCTCTGAACCTCCTTCACAATTTGTGTACTTTTCATATTCATCAACGGCTTTACCTTCTCCGGATTAATATCGATCTATATTTCTAACACCATGAACCCCAGAAATTTTCCAGCACCTACTCCAATACACACTTTGATGAATTCAATTTCAAGTCCACCCTTTGCAGTCCATCAAACATTTTCCCCAAGTCTCGCAGGAACTGTTAGTAAGTCATACTCTTCACAACCATGTCATCAACATAAATCTCCAAAGTCCTTCTGAGATGTCTCTTAAAGAGCTTATCAACCAATCGTTGGTAAGTGGCACCATCATTCTTCAATTCGAACTACATCATCATGCAACAGAAAGTACCCATGTCTATTATGAACGATGTTTTCTCCTTATCCTACTCCTCTATCAATATCTGGTGGCAACTCTTGTGAGCATCGAAAAAACCAAAACCTGATACTCGGTTATTGCTTCCACCAGCTTATCAATCAATGGCAATGTGTAGCTATCTTTAGGGAAATGTTCGTTCAAATATGTGAAATCAATATACATGTGCCAAGCCCCGCCCTGCTTTGGAACCATGAGCGGGTTGGAAAGTCACTCTAGAAAAAAACCTCTTAGATAACCCCCATTTTAAGAAGTTTCTCTACCTCGAACTTTATTGCCTCAGCTCTCTTAGGGGAAAACATTATTCATTTTTGTTTAATAGGTTTTATTGAATAATTAATGTTCAACTTGTGGACAGCTAATTGCACCGGTAATCCCATCAAGTCTGATGTATCCCAGGAAAACACATCGTAATATTGGTCGAGTAGAGCCTTCAAATCCTTCCTTATCACCTCCGGTATCATCTTCCCAGCAGCTACTGTTTTAAAATTTCAAATGGGGAGTTCTTCTGTGTTGGCCGGCCTAACTTCTCCATGTATCAATGCCACATCCTTTGTTCTCCTCGCCCCTCCACTGCTTCATAATTACAATTCCTTGCCACCACCTGATCCCCTTGAATGGACTCCATTACTCATTGGGAACTTTATCATCAAAAGGTAAAACAACCACATCGCCCGAGCTTGGCACATCCAGGATTTTCCCAATATGACATTACAAGGGGAGAAGACATTAATGACTTAAAAGCTACAGTATATCCTTACCCCCTATCTCCATCTACAACCCAGACTGGAAAAGTGATTTCCCCCAACTGGTGCACCATTTTCCCAATGAACCATGACAATGGTGAAGTCAATTTTTAAGATTTCCACGGCCGATTTCAAGCTGATCGAAGCCAATTATAAAAATGATCTCAAATCCACTCCCATCATCAACAAACACTCATCTTACCAACGAGGTTCCGATCATTGCAGAAATTACTATAGGGTCAGCGTGAGGAGTTTTGTTAGGAATTGCATCTGCCTTCAAAAATGTAATTATTTCCTCGGGTTAGAATCTCTTACCGACCGGCCCCCTGCCAAGACACTCCTCGAGTCAGCTTTCATCACCGTGTTTGAAAACCTCTCCCCCAAGACTCCATTAATGACATTGATCACCCTATGCACAGTAGGATTTCCTTCGTTTCCATTCTGATTCTCCGCGGGCTGATTTTGTTGCGGTTTCTCATGGTGCTCCTTCCTTTGACCTTGAGAACCTCAATCAACCCTGTTCGCAACATTGAAATTTGACCTAGGAGACCATCTATATCCTTGTTCATTCATGTGCTTCGAAGGGTCCCTAAGAAAACCCTATCTTTCACATCGCTCAGTCTCCATTTTTAGATGGTTGTAGTCATTAATATCATGGCCATAGTCGCTGTGATACTCACAAAATTTATTTGTGGCCCTCCTTGTAGCAAAAGCTTCATTTCTATCTTTCAAGGGTGAAGGTGCCTGAAAAATTCCTCGATGGATACTTCATATCTCTACCGGGGAACGCCGCATGGGTATATACTTCTTGAACCAGGATCTTTCCACGAGCTTTTCCCTCGAGGATCATCATGCTTCACATGCTTGGCCATCATACCTTCCCTGTTCTTTCGAGTTGCCTCCTCGGCCTTCGAGTGCTACTCCACATCTTCTTGAAGTTGCTAAAGCATCTTGGGTGCCTTCGTCATTACTTTTTTATATAGCAATAAATACTCCATGCCTATCAAATATCCATGGATCAACTCATTCTCTGTCCCTTAGAAAACCCCTAAACTTTCATCATTATATCTATGATAAAATGTTGTAGACTCTCCTTGCCTGTCTCATCTAATACAAATCTGTCAGCGTCTTAGTAAATTTCTTCTTCTAGAAATATTGACTCATAAGCGCTTTGCTGAAATCTCGATAAGACTACGTGCCTCCGGGAAGGCTTGTTGAACCACTCTTGAGCCTTTTCTCAAACATAACTATCTACGAGCTTACAAGTCAATCTCTCATCAAAGTCTTGAGAATTCATCAGACTAAAAAAGTATGGATAAATTTACACGGTTCCATATCTCCTACATAATTTTGGATCCCCTCGATCGATTTATATCAACCGAGCATCGAACCATTGTTTTCATCGGGCCGAAGTCTGCCATGTTGGCCATATCAACTTGTCCAACTCCTTTTCCTGGACATCTATAGTTTCCTCGGATAGGATTTCCCTACTTTAGTCCTACCTTCGATGAAATCCTTTGTAGGGGAAAGCATATATGGGCTGCGAGACTATGTGCCCTGAGTAAGGACCAACTCACATACCTATTAAATATACAAAGGGGGCATACATCCCCGCCCATAGCAACCATAAACTCTATGACCAGAGATTACTGGATTTGATTGACCATGAATCCCCATCGACGACATTGCTCCCTGACTCTATCAGATGCCATGCAAAGGGAACACAAGAATCAAAGCTGACATCGGGTAGCTTATAGGCATATGCTCCGAGAATGAAGGTTGCAGTCTTGGCTGCACGGTCTCCCTTGTGTATCCCACGTATGGAACACCCAGCATTTGGCTCGCCAAGGATAAGAATATCGCTTGGTCCTCCAAGATCTTGAGGGTTCCATCGATGGTCCAAGTACCACCGATGGAGAAATGATATGGTACCCTGCTGCCATCAACATTTGAGTCATCTGGTCAAAGCTCTGTTTTGATTCTGCACCGGATCCATCTACACACTCTAATTCTCCTGAATCATTCGTTCGTAAGCTTCGATATGTGAATCACCAGATCACTCGGTGAGATAGCCATCCACACCTCGTGACCCAAACAATAGCATCGTGGTGCCATTTCCCAGCCCAGGTTATATAGTGACCTCCATATGTTTTGACAACTCCATACCCCCAGCCTGTGATCCTTCGACATGGACTACCAAGTTGGGATCCATCGATGCTTCAACCAGATCCACCCATGCGCCTTGTGTTGCTAGGATTGCTTTCATCATTTTTCTTCGCCTGTAACAAGATCTAACCTTCTCACATGTGCCCGTCCTCTTGATTCTCAACCTCTCACTCCTTTGAGTAGAAGTTGTTGAGGCGGACATGCACCAAGGGATCTAGATCTGACTTAATCGGTCCCACTAAGAATGCTAATTGATGCGTCTACAAATCGATCCAAGTCCACCTTTGATCCCTCAATCCAGATCTATGACATGCGAGGGAAAACAAGCTCTGAAGTGTTCCAGGAGGAGACTCTCCAATGCCAAAGTCAATCTTGCCCTCCAAGCCAAGATAGTGAATAGAGAGAGAATCAATGAAATAAATGATATACCTTTGTATTTATACAATCAAAACCCTAATATTTATTTCTATGACCTAATCTTTTTCCTTATCTAGTTATGAGGCCACGATAACTCATCCTCATATGAGCCCCATTGTACTATTTTAGCTCTTAGAGTTTCCTTTTAAGGATTGGGCTTGCTAGCCCATATAAAGCCTTAGTATAATGTTACTACCAAAATTTGTAGTATGTACAGCTATGGGCTGGGTCTTGAGCTAGATGTTCTGGACTGTTGGAGATGCTGGAGCTTCTCTGATAAGACCTCTGTTCAGGCCTCATTCCGACATGATTCTGGAGTAAAATGGATAACTGTAAAAGAACATGGGTCACTCAGGGCAGGGCGGTGTTTAATCGCACCCGCTTCGATGACCAAGTCAGGGTTGAGAAGTGGGTGT